>APFE031198480.1:2133-26770 GCA_000404065.3 Pinus taeda
GCATTGCCGCCCCCATTTCGAACTGGAGTCCAATGTGGCGGTACTTTTGAATATAGAAGATAATCAGGCTCCACACCCAACACAAACTTTGGCGGACTGTCAGCCACAACAATGTCCATAACAATTGTCTTTGTTGGGATTTGTGTTAGACCAACAATAACATCTTTGATTAAACCAATACATTGGACTCTTTTCGAATCAAAAGAGAATAAATCCTTATATGGTCTTGTTACTTGTAATCCTAACCTCTCCATAATTAGTTTGGACATGAAATTATGAGAAGCCCTCGAATCCAACAAAGCATTATATAAAGTCATATCATGAATACTAATGGTTACATAGAGAGGAGGAAACTCTTCATTTTGATCATCTTCTAACCTTGGACCCAAATATATAGTAGGATTATTTTCTTGGACATTTAAAATATCAGCGACTCTTGGGTGTGAATTCAAGAATCTCACTAAAAGGGAGTGGTATTTTAATCTTTGAAATTTCATTCTCAAGGTTGAAAACAGAAACAATTTTTTCATCTTCTTTGATGGGAGGAGGGAGTTGAGTGTCCTTTTTACCAAGTGGAGAGTCTTCCTTACCTTCAGTAACCTTTGGGGTATATTTTTTGGCTTCAACAACCTTTGAAACATATTTCTTGGGCTGCACTTTGTTTGCAATAATTGGCACATTTCTGTTTCTAAGATTGTATTGTTTTTGCATCTCAAAGATAACATGTTGATACCCTTGAAAATAATCTGAAGGATTTTCCCCTTGATTGGTCAAACCTAACTCATCATGTTCTTATTTAGTCAAGAAAATTCCTAACACCTCTTCATCCAGACAATGGATAGATTCTTCAGGAATTTTAGGATCATCTTCTTCATCAACCAAATCTTGCTGAAAAGGAGGTCTCACTAGAGGACCAAGTTGCTGATTTCTATTTTCTCTTAGTCTTTGTTGGTTTTGAGGTTTCCTGAATTGAGGGTTTCTAAATTGAGGTTCATGCTGCACAGGAGAAGCAGAGGTGTTTCCAAGAGCTAACCTTTCCATCAACTTCTCCATGGTTTTCATCATTGATTCTAATTTATCTTCTGGAGTTGAAGAGGAAGGTTTCTCTTCTTCTTTCAATTTAGCTTTTCCCATTTTTGACTTTTTGGCAGCTATCATGTTTACCTCTACCTTTACTGCATCATTCTGCATATCAGCAAGTGTAGGATATTCACCTTCTCATAGCAAGAGAGAAAAGTCACAATCAAATTCTTCAGCATATCTCATTTATGCTAAGGCTTCTGGAGGCTTTAAACGAGCTGGAATTGAGTTGAACACCTTATTGAATATTTTTTAAAAGTTTTGGATTGTTTCATCAGATGCTCCTCTAAGGTTTCTATATTCGGTAAGTTCTTGAACTAGATTAGTTCTATTTCCCCATTTCCTTAGAAATATATCTTCAAACTCTACCCAATTCCGAATGCTTCCTGGTGTAAGAGCTTTGAACCATTTTCTAACTTCACCAATGAAGCTTTGTGCAAACAATATTAATTTCACATCCTCATCATCGACTTCCTCTCTATCAATAAAATCATTGAATGTGTCTACATTTTCCTCGGCTATAATTTCTTCATCACTACCCTAGATAGGGATCCTAGTAGCATATTTACTAAGTAGGTCATGCAAAACGGCAGGGAGCACAAGTGGAACATACCTAGTAGGTATAGCCATGATTAAAGGAGGAATAGTAGTTACAGGAATAACAGGGATAGAGGATGAAGAACTGATATGAGGAGGGTTGCTTGGTTTCTGAAAGCCACTAGGAATAGCAAAAATAAAAGATGAGGAACTGATATGAGGAAGACTACCTGAATTCTGTAAACCACTAACAAATGAACTCCAATTTGGAAGAGGTAAACCAGCTTTAGATTTCAGCAGGACTTCAAAAGGGTCAAGTTCTTTCGTTTATCTAAATCTTCCTTCTCTAACAATAGCTCAAAGGTAACAACTTCCCTAAATTTTTCTTTGGCTTCTTGTGATACTAGGGCTGAGGTGTCAATTCCTCTCCTTTGCAAGTCTAAGATTATGCCAATGTGTTCCTCTTCATTTTCTGATCTAAACAATACTTCATGAGTTTTATCATCAACTTTTTTGTCTTTAGGACTTATTGAGAATTCAGAGAGCAAAATTTTTGAATGAAATGGAGTACCTGATATTTCTAAAAATATTTGAGTGGTTCTTGAAGAAGTGTTAGGGTTGTCTCCAATGGTAGGTGGATTGGGATCAAGATTGCTCCATGTGTATCTCCTTCTTGAAGCCACCTTTAAAACTTGGAAAATATATGGAGTCACCGATATTTCTGAAAATATTTGACTAGCTCTTGAAGCAGTGTTAGGGTTGTCTCCAATGGTAGGTGGATTGGGATCAAGATTGCTCCATGTGTATCTCCTTCTCGAAGCCACCGTTAAAACTTTGAAAATATATGGAGTCACCAAGGTATATTGCAGCCTCGAGAGACTTTTTGAGCTCCTACTACCTTCAGAAGTTCAAATTCTTGATTTCATGGATGAGTAATCTTCAGTCTCCTGGTAGATGCACCAAAATGTTATCACAAAATCTGACCTTGATAGGCTGCTGATCAAGTAGACTCTGAGTAACTCTTTCAAACCAATATTTTGGTCAAGGATTAGCCTCCTCAACCTAAGAGGGCTCTTTCACTAGGTTTAGGGTTTTTGACTAATGATTAGATGGCTAACTCTAGGAAAAAAATGAACAAAAGTACAACCAGTTGGCTGGTTGAAACTATTATTAGTAGATATCTATTGGGCTATGAATTCAAAACAGTGTTCAACATAACAACATTATCAACAAAACATGGAAGTCAAGGCACTCAGAGTTTAGGTTTAGGAATAAAACAGTAACACAGTGAAACAACGTAGTTTACAAGCATGTGAAGGAAGTTAGAGCATTTTCCAATGAATTCTAAGTATCACAAGCTCATACCACTACATATAAGTAATTGAACAAAGCCATAAGAACATCAGACACATAAACTCTTTGTGAATCTTGAGTAGTCAAACTGATCTCTGTATTAAGTATGAAAAACACAGTTTTTTACAATAACACAATCTTTCCTTCACTAAGGAAATTTCCAACCCCTAGGAATTCGATTTTCAAGCTTAATTAGAACTTTACATCATTGGATACTATCATACACCTTTGGAAGAATTTGAATTCCTAACTTAGACACCTATTTATTCAAAAACAAACTATTTAATTACAACTTGACAGCTAGTTGTCTTTTAAGAGTCCTAATACAAATAAGACTAAAACTCCTAAAACAAGCCTTCAACACCCTTATCTGAGTCCTTAATACACTGTTTAATCAGATCCCAACACTTTCCTCGAGTTTGATGATGACCATGATGCTGTTGCAAAACCTGTTATATTATGCCTTAACTGCCCTAAAAATCAGGAGACAAAGTTCCTCCTTTTTAGGCCCTTAACCCTTTGTTCTTACCTTCAAATAGTTTTATGCTGGTATATAGGTGTCAAGCATTCATGATTTGTTGAAACATTGTTTTCCACCTGTGCTAAAATGGAAACTTGAGCATGTTGATGAAAACATTACTGTACTTAGGAAAATACTCTGTTTTTCGTAGCACAACCTTCATTTTACCTATGGAGTATTCCTTGAAGCTATGCTACCTACACCCCTACCATCTGAGAGTTCACACATGAACCTATATCCATTAGAAACTTCAAAATTTGGAACTGATCCAGCATTTCCTCTACAATGCATCTATAAGAGCCAAATGATCATCTTCAGTGGTTTCGTAGTACGCTACGAAACTGCTGTGTGTGTTCTTTTTCAACACGGCCTGCAAAAATCAATGGTTTCGGAGCTTTTTCCAAAATTTTGAGAAGGCTGATGTATTAACCAAAAATCAAAATCAGATCCCTTCATAGACGCTCTTCTTTGCAGCCGCTCTTCCTTTATATGCAAAAATTCTTTTATGTGCCAAAAATTGTTTCAATACATCTCCTTCACTGCCTTTCTTCAACACTTTGTTTTATCATTGTTGTAGACACTTTTTCCAGAGTGGTTATTTCTATTTATAGGTCTTCAATTTTCCTCTTCAATCCCTTGTTTGTAGCTTTGAGTTGAGTATTAATCTTTCTCACAAATTTGGCTTCTTTGATTGCAGGAACAGTCTAGGTAAACTATTGCTATTCACTGCTAACTATTTCTAATTTGGGCACTCTTTCAGCCTCCCATAGAGTCTTCATCCTTTTGAAGTTTGTCTTTTTAGCAGCATGTTCTCTTGCTCTTGTCCTTCATTTAGCAATCTCATTGTTGGTAGCTTCTACCCTCATTTCCATGACTTCATAACTGGCCTTTTGCGTTTGAGTAGCAGGAACTGTGTTTTTGTCTCCTTCAGGTATTGAAGATGATAGTTCTATCTCTTCCTTAACAACAAAGGCTTCTTATGTTCTCTCCAATTCAACATTGGACTCCTATAGCTTCTTAGATTGTCGGGTTAAGGATTTTCTGGGTTTGAAAACAAAAGCTGCAACCTCATCATTAAATTCCAGTTTTTTGGAGGATTTCACTTTCTTTGACTTCCTTTGATCAACTTCTGTCACATCTTCCTACACCAAAGGGGATTATATAATATCAATGGCCCTTAAAATATCACTTAAGTCACCCTTCAAGCTTGAACCTTCTCCTTAAATCATTGTTTCCCCTTTTCCTTTGCAATCTAGCTCCTAGTAAGTATCCTTTGAACTGGTTTGTTGGATGATTGTTCTGGTGTTTCTCCTTTAAGATCAGATATCTTTCCTTTGGCAAACTTAGGAGTTTCAAGAATGACTGCTGGACTTTTAGCTGCTAAGGTTGCTTTTCCTTCACCTACTTCCTTGGCTTTAATTTAGAAAACCTTTTTTCCCTGGTCATTGTATACCTACTAGCTTCTGCTAATGAAGTTTCTTTGACCCCAGAGCTAGTACATTTACCTTGTTTTTTTGTTCCAAAATCACATACAAACAAAAATGAAGACCGATCCTTTTTTACCCTTTTGAGTTCATGTAACACTATCAATTTAATTAGGCCACGATGAAACAGGGAAGTCTCACACCCTTGGGACTTTATCTGAACCCTATCTGCCATATTAGCTATACTTCAAAATAGGAAGTAAGGAAAATCTAGAGAAATCATACCAGTCAAATGTAAAAGAAGTTTAAAATGATATGAATAGACCTTTTGGTATCTGCCTTCATAGCTGAAATAACGTTCAATGTTGAAGAGCAGGTTGGTGTAGTTGTCCTTGATGTAGTCTTTGGGAACTACTTTGGTTAAGTCGGTTTCCGAAAAAATGTGGCTTCAGGAACACCTTGCATGGTTCCATGTTTAATCTAAAGTTCTTGAACCAGGCCTCTTGGCCCCTAGGAATTTCAGTCACCAATGCTATAACCTCTGGAGAAACTTGCATATCAAGCATTCTAACCTTTGTCTTTAAACCATCAAAATGAAATGCAAACTACTTGGTTCCTTGAGTATGCCCTCCTTGCAATTTTTTACAAAACTTCTAG
The DNA here is from genome assembly GCA_000404065.3 of Pinus taeda. Taxonomy (NCBI): domain Eukaryota; kingdom Viridiplantae; phylum Streptophyta; class Pinopsida; order Pinales; family Pinaceae; genus Pinus; species Pinus taeda. Next base: position 7,705 of record APFE031198480.1, read on the forward strand.
CACCATACTTTGTTGAAGGCCTCTACAACTTCTTTGTCTCTGCTTAGGACCTCAATGTTTTCTAGCTTAGTTCTCAAACAATGGCCAGACATGTGGTGCTTCTTTTCCTCCGTCATCTTTTCTTCTTAGTCCCTGTAACAAAACCAGCTTGTTGTGAAATTCAATTGATCAGCCTCGCTTGAATGATGATCAGCCTCGCCTGAACAATTGATGAGGAAAAAAACCTTGGTGAATGATTCCCAAAGTTTACTGTCAAAAACAACTATGTTTCAAGGGTTTGCATGCAACTTAAGACAATGAGACTAGCCAACTTCTTTGAATTTTGAAATTATCATACATAATGACTCCTAAATTCAAAATGATGAGTTTGCAGTGGTGGCATGCTCATGGAATGAATTGTAACTGACACCTAGTCTTGAAAATTCTAACGGGTTTTTATCGGATTGATGTTTGACAACACTGCTTTTACGAATCCGCACTTTCGTAATGTGCTACGAAAAGCAGTGCGAAAAGAGCAGTGTTTTCATAGTGCAACACTGTTTGCGCTACGAAAACGTCGTTTCAGAACTAATTTCAAAATTTTCAGATTTGGCTTGAGCTATGAGTTTCTAAACATGGTTGTGGGACTCATTAAACATAAGAAAGGGATGTTAGACTTTATTTGGACACAATAGAAAAACTAAACCTTTGAGACTCCTAACCTAACACCTACCCACCAAGCATAAGGTGACTTCACACACTCATCTAAGACCATGCAAAAGAAAAAGTAAACTCATGTTTTGGTGATAACAACTTCAATGTAATGGATCCATGGAGAGGCTTGCCATTGTGGCTAGTTGAGTTTCCTTCTCCTGCAGCTTCTCCCTCAACCATCTATTTTATGCCTGTAGCTACTCCCTCATTGTGGACTCCTCCCTTAGCTCACTTAATTCTTTGCCCATTTCAAGGACCTTTTCTTCCATGAGGCCCAAATCTTCCACCTTTTTAGACTTATCAATTTTCATCCATCTGTGGTTCTTCCTCTTTCTGCTTCTAGTTCAAAGAAAAGTGAGACCGCAACTTTTTTGGGAATAACTCTCCCTCCATCAATGAATTTATAATAGGATATTAAACTAGGTTGTGGACTAGGCTCCTGGAGCTCTGTGAAGTCCTTCTGAAATGTTTTTAGGGAAGCTACTACCTTCTATAGCTTTTGTGTCACATTTTACCCTCCTCTTGCTCAATTTCCCCCTCCTGTAGCATCCTTTGTTCCTCCTGTAGCATACTTTGTTTTTCCTGTAACACACTCTGTTTTTCCTATAGCATGCTCTTCCCTTCCTATATCTTCCACTTTTATTTTTGTTGGAGGGTGGTAGGTGTCTTGGGTTGTTTTAAGGAGGTTGATCTAGTGGTGGGCCTCCTTAAATATGTTATAGGAGTTTTGTTTATGGATTTTGGAGACATGACCTCTTCGATTTTTCTTTTAGTGGGCCCCACCTCCTATTTCTTACTTTGGGTCTCTTCAATTGTGATAGGATCCTTTGTGGGAGTTTGAGGCCTTCCTTGTGTAATCCTGGTGCTTTCCCTTGTCTTAAAGTAAAGGGGGGCTTGCCTTTGCCTCTTCTTTTTAAGTTTGACTCCGGTGCTCAAGGTAGCTAAGGTTGCAACGACCTCTTTTTTAGTGGGTCCTGGAGACAAACTTGCTTGCTCTAGGGATACCTCTACTTCTCTAGGCTCAATAGTTTTCTTAGGGCTTGGTTTTTTCTATTTCTCCCCCTCTTCCTCTTCATCTTTCTCTTTTTCTACCTCTTCCTCTAGTTGTCCCTTTGTCCTCTCTCCATATATTTATCTTACCTCTTCTTCCTTTTCCCCCTCTTCTTCTTCTTTCTCCTCTCTTCCTCCACCACTAGAGGTTGGGGTCTCATCTAGTGTGAGGGTCTATGTGTCAATGAAGTCCTCTTTATCAATGTCTATGAATTTTGACCAAAATATAGAGATTATTAGTTTTTTCAAGACATTCCACCACTATCATTTTAATGAGGCCATGGTGGCCTAGGTGTTGGTGTTTTCCCTCTCTCACATTTTTATTCATGTCCCTAATGGACTATAGGAGGAATTATGGTACAGTGAGTCTTTGAGACAAGGGGAATTATGATTGAAACCAAAGTAGGTATAGAGCACACTCAGCCTTCCTTCATAGAATATGTATTTAAGGATATGGTAAGCCACCTCATCCCAAGGATAGGGTAGGCTTTTTCTCCTACCACCATTCGACAAGTTTTTCATTGGCAATGAGGAAGTTCATTTTAGCCTACTGAGATAGGGTCCCCAGGGTCAATTTTGGGTTAGCTTAACCAATTTTTGAGAAATATTTTTGTAAAGAATGTAAAGTCTCTGTGAAATGTGAAAGTGGAGTGCACAAATATGTAGGAGTAAAGGGGCTTCACCCCTTTTTTGGGTAAGTAATAGGTCAGTTTTGAGACTCACCCATAGGCCATGGGCCATGGTATTGTATTGAAAAAAGCTATATACAGTTGATTCATAGTGAGTCTAAGAATCAATAAATCAAGTCAAGATAGAAGATTGTTTTGGGAAAGTGCTAAGGATGGAAAGATTTGTTTCCTGTACTTAGGCGAAAGGGGAAGGCTCCTACAGCTAAGTGCGCGAAGACCTTGGCAAGTCCGCAGCTAAGTGTGCAGGGTAGAAAAGTCTGTAAATTGAACGTTGAATGTAATAAAGACTAATATTGGAACAAATATCTTGCCTCTATGTCTTATTCTTATTTCTGTTCATGTTATGCTTTATCGATCAATGATATATTCTCTGTGGAATAATTTCTAATTGCTACGCAAACCTTTTGGATCCTTAATATTTATGCATGAACTAAGTAATTACCTTTTTCGTGAATATAAAGGTTAAACTTGTGATTCTTTCTGTTGAGTCAAGTAGATCTGCACGAAGGGATATCTATGGTTACTATTTAATGCGTGAAAGTGGATAATGTTCTTCCTTTATGTCCATAAAGTCTGATCACAGACCTTCGCAAAGGTTTAGAACCTGTTATCTTAGAGTTACAGCAGTGGACCATAAAAGGATACAAATCTAGATGAAGGTAGGCCTGAATTACAAAGGCTTAAGATCACTTATCACATGGTCTCTGGATTCAAAAACCTGGTTCTAGCATCCCCCAATACTACTTTGGTGAAATTGCAGCCTGCGCCACATATTGTTGCCGAAAGGGCCAACAGTTAGGGTTTTGTTGGTTGGCACAAAGAACTCTGAATTTGGTTCAAGTCCCCCTTAAGCCAACAAATGGTTCTGTTTCCAAGGCCAAAATCTATCTAATATATGCGTGATAAATGGTTTCCTACGAGGAAAGAGATTGACAAGTGGATTGATCGAAAGGTGCATGCATTCATGGCTCAAGAGAACAGGAGTCCTAAATTATCCAAGGAGTAGTGGTTGCAGAGATTTTCGTACACAGATGAGACCAATGCATTCTTTTGTTTCTACCCTGACAAACTACATGAGTGGTTGTCTAAATTAGCCGATAGTCAAGGGACATGGAGGTTTGATGGCCCTATAGTGTTGACTCATGAGTTGGTGCGATGTATGGAGGCATTATGAAGCAATATCGAGCAGGTTGTAGATCATTGGATTGATCACACATTCGGAAATTGTGTGACTTATTTTGCAATTGATAGAAATATCAACTATAGCAAAGCAGAATGAAGGCTCTTTAAAGGACTATGAGGTAAGTATTTGAAGTCATTAAAGACTTGGATTAAAATGTTGTTATGTGAAAAGAAGGTTATGCAGTTACCTCGATGTCTAGGGCTACACAAAGTGAGATATTCTTTAGAATAAAAAAAGGATCAAGCTCATAATATAGTCCGCTCATTGAACCCCCTTCAAGTGACGATGAAGGGATGGTGCTGACTACACCGCGAAGTGAAGTTCAATTAATTACGCAGGGTATCCTAAGGATACCTCATCTAGCCACTCCACCTCCACCTCATACAAATACACCTTCACCCCCTCAACCTCCACTTTCACCATTCAACATGGCAAACACGATGAATATGTCAGTTTTTAAAGGAGTAATGAGCAAAGATCCTGAATAGTTTTGGTTTGTCAGGAGAGCTATATGGATGATACAATAGATTATAGATGAAAACATCAAGAAATCACAACTAGTCACAGCCTTACAGGATCGTGCATTATCACGGTAGATCAAGTATTGCACCGATAACCCCATCGTGTCATTGGCAGAGACCCAGCAAGCTCTGAATAAGGAATTCAAAAATTCAAAGTCACAGGCGCACTCTGTAACTGATTTTAAGGAAATTCGATAGAAGGTAGATGAGACACCTTGGAATTTCGATCAAAGGCTGAAATTCCTAATTAGGAAAGCCAATATGATAATTACAGATTCCCAGCATGGAAACTAGTATATAGTGTCGCTCTTGCCACACTTGAGAGTGCCTCTCTCACAACAAAATATAGCAATGCAAGTGGAAGCTTTGGAAATTGCAATGAGGCTAGATGCTTCGCCCATATAGGAGACAAACCTAGGAGTACAACAGATTCATTCACAGCTGGAAAGCTTGCCCTTGGAGTTGCAAAACCTAAAGAAAGGAAAGGAAGCACAGCTAGAGGTGTGTGCTGAAGTCTGGTGTTTGAAGTGTAAGAGCCATGGACATGATCAGGACCATTTCCCAGTTTATAAGAACTATATTATAGGGGGAGGACTTGTTCCCCTAAAACCAAAGAATAATGTTGGGATGAGCATAGGAGCTGCATTATGGTTCACTATCTATCAGGTTACAAGACAACATGCAACTGATAATTTCCATTTACTACAGAAGTTAATACAGACCCCTTAGAAGTTGTTTTTCAATTTTTGTAAATTTGTGGGGCATGATGAATGCCATTGTAGGAGCTATGAGATGATAATGGATAGGACCCAAACCTATAGAATGCAGGCAGAGGATAAACCTCAGGATCAAGGTACAGGAGTAGTACACAGAGGATTCCAAAGCTGAGGATGAGGAAGAGGGGGTGAAACTAGTTGAGGATGTGGGTAGGTAATCTGCTATAACTATGGCGAGGCAGGGTACTTTGCGCAACATTGTACAAACCCCACGCATCTTTCATGTTAGTATGGTCAATAGTTTGACCATGTGATAGAAGAAAATTTAGTCCTTATGGAAAAAATGCAAGAAAAGAAGACGCAGCCCCAACAGCCTATGCAGAACATTCCAATGATGAGGGAAAAGCCCCACGAAGAAGATCGGAGCATAAATATAGTGACAAGAAGTGGTATGGCGACTGCTGTAGATTAAGGTAAGAAACCTGAGGATGACGGGTGGGAGCACAAGGCTGATAAGAAGGAAGTAGACTTTGATCTCAATTGTGTTAAAGAGACCTTCATGGAAGCAAAGAAGAACTTTGCTGAGGCCTCCACCTTAGGAAGCCAGGAGAAAATGTTAGAGACAAGTGCAACGCAAGAGGTAGATCCTTCAGTACTAGCTACTTTTCTGAAGACATGTATGAATTTACTACATGATAAGAAAGCGATAGAAGGGTTACAAGAGTTAATTGACAAGTGTACGAATAACTAAAAAAATCATGTTGAACAGTGCACAGTGAGAAAGATTGGTAAGCATAAGAAGCATTTGTGATGTGAGATGAGGTAGACCGCACCAATAGGAGAGTATGAAATGGACGAGGTAATTTTGGATCTAGGATCAGATGCCAATGTCCTACCTAAGAAGACATGGGAGAGAATGGGGAGACCTGTGCTGCAGTGGTCTTCTATTCAGCTGTGCATGGAAAATCAAGAGAAGATTATTCCGATGGGGCACTTATATGCCATAATCGTGGACATTGTGGGTGCGATCGTGCTAGCTAACTTTGACATCATTGAAACAATGCATGATAGTAACCCATACCCCATGCTATTAGGAATTGACTGGGCTATTGATATAAACTTGGTAATCAACTTGAAGAAGCGCAAGATGACATTTGAAAAGAATTCGCTCAGGGTTGTAGTGCCACTAGACCCTCCAGAAGGAGCGTGTTATAATGAACCTGCTTACGACTTCATGGAAAGCGATGATGATCTGGATGCGATATACAAGATCACAGCACAAGATGAATATTGGATCTATCCTATGCCCGATGTTTGAATTGAGTGGGATAGGGATAGCTCTTGCACCTCAGATTCAGATGAAGAGCTTGAACACTAGTAGAATCAGTTGCATGAAGTATCTACGCTCCGTTGCAATATGATGACTAAATCACTATGGTGTGTCTCGACTGAGGCAAGGAATCGTCCACATTATTATGGTTTGACTGATGTGGATTTGTTTCTAGATGAATTTGAAAATGAAGTACTGGAAGAACATTTCTTCCAAGCACTAGAGTTGGTCCTGCGCGCTACGCTTTCCCATTTGTGGGGTACGCACAAGGAGAACTTTGCTGGATGGAAGGAATACATAAGAATGATGAAATTGAGGTTTGGGTATGCTAATACTCAGATGACAGAAAAATACAATGGGAAGGATGATCCACATGATCATTTGGCATGATGGACTAAGGCTTGGGGAACGAAACCACAACCAGAATGGGTGCACATTTTTTGTCATACCTTAGATACAATTCCAATGAAATGGCATTTCGAGACGGAGCTTCGCCATGGAACAACTGAATGGGACATCATAAGGGAGAGTTTCTTGTTAACTTTTAGCTTTGAGGATGGGTTTGAATGCATTGATGAAGCGCTCCAAGAGATAAAGGCATCTACATTCAGAACACCTAAGGAACCAATAGAATGGGCTCAGTTAGATTGGAGTACACAGTTGCACCATGCACTAGAGTGTTACAATGTGACTGTTGCAAAAGAAAAATAAGACCCGTGGAATATTAACATTCCAGAGACAAAAGGACAACGCGAAGTTGAAGGACTGAAAACCGTGAACCCAGATATATCAGGACCTTTCAAAACTAGACAAGTAAACATTGGATCTGAAGCTGAGCCTAACTTCGCGAAGATAGGATATTATTGGGACGAAGATATGTTTGATAAGGTAGCTGAGCTATTGCGCAAGTACCAGGATTTATTCCCAAGAAATTGTTTGGATTTGAAAGGGATCATTGGAGATCTAGGCGTTATGAAGATCACATTGAAACCAGACGTGAAGCCTATTAAGCAGAGACCTTCTCGGCTAAATCCAAAATACAAAGAAAAGGTTAATTGACAACTGGATAAAATGTTGGATGTCGGTATTGTTGAACCAGTAGAGGAATCTAATTGGGTAATCCCAATCGTGATCCAAGAGAAGAAACAAAAAGGTGAAATCCAAATATGAGTAGATCTAAGAAAGTTGAATGATGCATGCGTGCATGATCAGTTTCCAATGCCATTTACCGATGAAGTACAAGAAAAAGTTGGTGGATAGGAAGCTTATTCGTTTACGAATGGATTTTCGGGATACCGTCAAATAAAAATTGACCGGAAGATTGAAGAAAAACAGCCTTCGTGACGGAGTGGGCTTTCCTTCAATAGGCCTTGATGCCATTTGGATTGAAGAACGTGCCTGCAATTTTATCCCGAGTAGTGATCGTGGCATTCAAAGAGTTTATTCATAAATTTTGGAAGTCTATTTTGATGATTGGACTATGTTTGGGTTGGTGAAGCACCATGTTGCGAGCCTGCACCTCATGTTGGATACATGTCGAAGGTATCATATAGTGCTAAATTTGAAGAAGTGCATATTCTGTGTTACCTTTGGAATTTTTCTTGACCATGTTGTGTGTAAGCAACGATTGATGGTGGACCCTGCGAAGATCATTGTAATTGAGAATTTGGAAGCACCTAGGAATGTAAAACAGCTACGCGTGACATTAGGGCACATTGGGTATTATAAGAAGTTTATCAAGGCATATGCTCAGATAACCGCACTGATGGAAAAATTATTGAAGAAAGATGCGATGTTTTGCTGGGATGAAGAATGTAAGTGCAATTTGGATGTCTTGAAGGAAAACATGGTAATTAGGCATATATTGGTGTTCCCAGACTGGAAGAAATAATTTCATGTGCATGTAGATGCCTCTTTCATTGCCCTAGGTGTGGTATTAACACAGGCAGGTGAAGGAGAAATTAATCATCTGATAGCCTTCACAAGAAAAAGGTTATCTAAGGCTGAGAAGAGTTACTCCACTACAGAGGGCGAAGGGTTGGCGATGGTCTACATGCTGCAAAAGTTTCGACATTATTTGCTAGGTGGAGACTTTAAAATGTATACAGATCACTCTGTGCTAAAATACCTGGTCAATAAGCCTGTGTTGGGGGGGAAGATATGTCGATGGTTGTTGTTGTTTCAAGAAAATGACTTTGAAGTGATTGTGAAGCCTGGAAGGCTGAATGCAGAACCTTACCATCTATCAAGGATTGAAACTAGAGAAGAACCAAATAGTTTGGAGAAAGGACTATTTGACATGCAACTCTTTGCAGTGTGCATCACGGATGACCATTTTGTTGATATCATTCAGTCTTTTACTATGGTCACAGCTCTGAAAGACTATTCTATGTCGTAGAATAATGAATTATTAGTTAGCTCTGTAGATCTTTTAGTAATTGCAGGTCACTTGTATAAGATGGGAACAGATGAAACACTGCGAAGGTATGTTCCTGAGTTTGAACGTGCTAGTATCCTTGCTAAAGCACATGGAGGAGTGGTTGGAGGACACTACGCAGGAAAAGTGACCACACAGAGCATTTTATGCATTGGGTCATGGTGGTCGATATTACATAAGGATTCTAAGGCATACTACAAGGCATGCGATGCTTTCCAAAGGATGGGGAAGCATTCGCGAAGAGATGAATTTCCTTTAAATCCTTAGATTTCATTGCAATTATTTGATAAATGGGCCATTGACTTCATAGGTACATTACAACCACCAGGTAAGAAGATGGGCACATAGTATACCATTACTGCAACAAAGTATCTAACCATATGGGTGGAAGCACAACCAGTGAAGGAATGTAAAGCCACCATCACTGTGAAGTTTTTGTTTGAATATGTTTTGACATGGTTTGGATGCCCTAAGATATTGATGAGTGATAGCGGTACAAATTTTTTGAATGAAATGATCAACGCGATGCTTGAGGAATTCTAGATGTACCATCAAAAGAGCACGCCCTGTCATGCACAGGCGAATGGCACAGTGGAAGCATTTAAAAAAATCTTGGAGAATGCGTTGACAAAGCTCAGCAATGCGCAGAGGAATGACTGGGATATGCACATACCAGTAGTGCTATGGGAATATAGGATGACCTGCAAGAAGTTGACATGCCAAACACTATTTAGGTTAGTCTATGGATTGAAGCAGTGATGCCTATGGAGTCTATTGTGCCAATTTTATGTATTGCAGCTTTGACAAAGATGGAGGATCGTGAGACCTTGGAGGAACAGCTCACACAACTGATGGAGTTAGAAGAGGACCGCTTCCTCGCAGGATTTCACCAGCAGGTGCTAAAGGAATGTGAAAAATCATGGGATGATAGCATATTAAGATGTGCATTTTTAAAATATATGATTTAGTGCTACTATATGACAACAAGTTCACAAAATTTCCAGGAAAATTTTAAATGCATTGGTTGGGGCCATATGTTGTTAAAGAGATCACGGATGGTGGCGTAGTTCATCTCGCAAAGATGAATGGGGAACCCTCCCCTAGAAAATTGAATGGAAGTAGGTTGAAGTTGTACATAGGGGATCCTACCCCTACGCAATGAATATATACTACCAAGACAGTCTTAGTAATCCAGATAGTTGTAAGGGATTGCGGGATTATAAACTACGCTACCCGAAGAGGAGAAAAACATAATACGGAGGTTGTGTGCTGAAATATAGGAGTACAAGAGATGAATTTGTGCTTGATTAGCTGCGCTATGGAGTATGGCACTGTGCAGATGAGTCTAAAACTACTATTCATGATTTGAGGGAAAAACTTTCATTAAGAGGAGTAGATAGGAACCATTTATGGCGGAAATCCTTGAAGATCGGCCGCCAAAGACGCATTTATGATCAGAAATTGGAGGGAATGGTCAGATTTCATTTCAAAACCTCTTATAAATTAGGCATGTTGGTCCACCGAAGAACACTTTGCATTCTGAGAATTGTGTATGAACCCTCTTATTGTCGTTGTATTAATCGTAATGTTTGGAAGGACTTAATTTCCAGTCTACCATTTGAAACACTTCCTGAAATTAACCAAAGGCTTATTCTCACACAAATGACTGCCACAAATCCAGCGGATGTTGTTAGATCGAAAGTTGTTGTTTCTTAGGTAGAGGGGCCTAAGGTTTTATCTATGGAAAATACACTCATTGTTCCTACGACACGGAGGTCGACTACGCTAAAGGAATCGATTGCCATAGAGAAGCAAAAGAAACCTATACCGGTGAGACATTCGCCGAAGAAGAACCCGAAGGTTCAGAAGAAGGAGAGGAAAGCTAAGCAGCTGGAGAAAGTTGTAGACCTGGAGGAAGAAGAATTCCAAGGAGTGGAAGAGTTATATTCTGAGGAGGGTGAGCGTATTACATGGCTCCCAGAGTATATCCCTCCATGAAAAGGGCGACAAAAGTCACAAAAGACCCTGATTCCAGAAATTTTACGGTCTCGATGCCCTTGTTACCAGAACAGGTTGAGTTTGAAGGCACAGTCTTAGCATGCATTCTGGTGCTAAAGATGGAGGATTGCGATATCATAGAACCATGAGAGATTCCATCATTTGGATACTCATAAGTACATGAAGAAGATTTATTACGAAGAAACCGTTGCTACGTAGCTAGAACCCATGAAATGGGTCAGAGTGATTAACCAGGCTGGGTTGTTGCACATGCTCTACGTGCCACATTTTCACAGGTCCATTATTAACACTATGTGTGTGTGCTAGCTGCTTGAGATGGTGCGTGATGGGTTCTTATGGCTTGCCAAACCCATCTTGATCATGGATATGCTCATCCATCGGATTACAAAGCTATCATATAAAGGGGCGGACCCTGCCAAGGACTTTGGAGGGAAAAGTCGAGAAAAGGAGTTGGCCGATAAGATGACAGAAGAGTTTGGTTTAGTAAAGAAGTCACATAAATATTCTATCCGCTCCATTCAGGATCATGCTGTACAGTTCACCACCCAAATTCTTGCAGGCAATATTATGAGTAAATGTCACACAGATGAAGTTTCAGCGTCGATCATATCATTGGCTGCTGAGTGCATGAAGGGAGTACAATATAACTGGGCACGGTATTTGTGTGAGTTGTTCGCGAATTATCGTGAAGCACAGGAAGACAATAATCCCTTTCATTATGCGTGGCTCCTATTTTCAATTGTCTTAGTAGCAGGGAGATTTCCGGAGGATAGTCAATTTCCTCTGCAGGCAAAATATTTACTAGAGGCAACGAAGTTTGCTTCGCTATTGTCGACAAAGGATCGAGAGCGGATCAAAGAATCAAATATTTTCTGGATCTTAATGGAAATGGATCTTCAAATGGTAATCAGTTAGTGGCCAAGGTTGTCCCCAACCTTGTTCGAGCAGTTGAGGGCATTCACAGAGTTCAAGGTCGATTTCCATAACATCTCAATTAGGGCGCGGAAGGATCCTAAGCATATATGGCATAAGATGTCATATTTATTCTCAGAAATAGAACTGCAGGATCTTGTGGGCAGTTGGCCACCAGAGTGGCGCAAACCCACAAACGTTGGAGCAGGGACTAGTAAAGGTGCAGAGAGATCTACTCCACAGGCGAAAACTGTGCAGAAGTGAAAATAAGCAGCACAGAACGTTGCATGAGCATTACCTGAGTAGAAAAAGAAAGAAGTTGTTGTTAAGGTAGCGGCAGAAAAATAGCGTGTTGCGAAGTAGCACACTAAGAAAGAATGCACTGATATAGAGGAAATCAAATAATCATCTTCCCAGCATACAGATGAGCCGGAACACTTAGAGCATCAAGGAGGTGGGGGAAAGGAGTAGATCACTCCCCTCACATTGAGGAAGCGTAAGGAGACAATTATTGAGCCAAGAAAGAAGCATAAATCAGACAAACAAGCGTGCATTGACTTGATGATCCTCACATAGGGTGATCTTGATGAGATTAGCGACAAGGTAAGAGACACCACCACAGAGTTGTGGCAGCAGTTTGAATAGAAATACATGCAGATGCTAGGGAGCGTCCAAAAGGATTTGCATGAGTTGTAGATCCAGACTAGAAGGATTCAAGAAAGTGTTTGGCAAGCGAGCCTAGCATAAGGAAACGAGACAGTAGATGAGTTGGAACAAACTCTGGACATCAGAGTCATTCCCCTACCAGCAGGATCAATCAACGCAGAATCAAAGGAAGACTACATTGTGTTAGGTATAGTCAAGGACATGGGGGTAAACTTAGCCGCGCTGCCACTTCAAACCCTCCATGCTCTGCATCATGGGGTTTCGGATGAGCTATGGATCAGAGAGTAGTGCACCCTTGCAGTGATTAGTGAATTCAAAGTGAACAATGAGCAAATGTTCACAGAGAAAGCTCACGATCTGAAAGAAAAGGAAGAGTTGCAAGCACGAAGTCAGAACTTGAAGACAATGATCACATAGGCATGTCATTCACCTCCATAGTTATAGATTTTGGAGGCTGCCGCAGTGACAACAAAAATCATAAAATTGGTTGCTTCAGTCCACACGTCCAAAGATGAGATAGGTAAAGTCACATTTTAATCTCAGATGAAGATCTCAGAGCTTTAGTTGAAGTTACAGCAAACCACTTCGCCAGAGGTCAAGGAGCAACGCAGAGCAGCTATCAAGGAAAACATGGGCACATTGGATACATCCATCACGGACTGTGTTGATATTTGATCAAGGCATGGAGTTATGGATGAACTTGCAGGAGGACCCAAACCTGTAGAAGCTTAACAAGGATATCCGAGAGACACAATGCAAGTTTGATGAACTTAGCGCGACTGCGCACACTTTGTTGCCAGTCCTACGCCTTGCGTGATTGCAGGAAGGCAAGTAGTTGCAATCAAAGATTAAAGAGTTACACAAGAAATAGGCCCTTCTCAAGACCGAACTATAGCCATGGATAGAGGAAGCTTGTCAGCTTACTCTATCACTTGAGGAAAATTTAAATACAATTCACTAGATGGAAAGAAAGATTTTCCTAGCAGTTGAAGGCCTGAAGATAGAAAAGCTCATAGAAGAGGTGCAGTAGGTCGTAGTACAGAGTTCTGCTAATGCAGAAACATTGTAGGTCAAGTTTGGTGGCTTTCAAAGCAAGATGGAGGCACTGGCCAAGTGACTCTAGGGCGAGTCACCATATTTGTGTTGGGGGCCTATTGGGATAGGGTCCCCAGTGTCAATTTTGGGTTAGTTTAACCAATTTTTGTAATATATTTTGTAAAGAATGTAAAGTCTCCATGAAATGTGGAATCGGAGTGCATAGCTAGACAGGAGTCAAAGGGGATTTAGCCCCTTGTTTGGGTAAGTGATAGGTCAGTTTTGAACCTTCACCCATGGTCCACAGACCATGGTATTGTATTGAAAAAGCTATATATAGTTGAGTCATAGCGAGTTTAAGAATCAATAAATCAAGTCAAGATAGAAGATTGTTTTGGGAAAGTGCTAAGGCAGGAAATCTCTGTTTCCTGTACTCAGGCGAAAGAGGAAGGCTCCTATAGTGGAGTGCATGAATACCTTGGAAAGTCTGCAGTTGAGTGCATGGGCCCCTACAACTGGGTGCGTAGGGTGGAAAAGTATGTAAATTTAATTTTGAACATAATAAAGATTGATTTTGGAACAATTATCTTGCCTCTGTTTCTTATTCTTATTTTTGTTCATGTTATGCTTTATCTCTCAATGATATTTTCTCTGTGAAATAATGTTTAATTGTTGCGCAAACCTATTGGGTCCTTAATAGTTATGCATGAACTAAGTAATTACCTATTTTCGCGAAGATAAAGGTTAAATCTGTTATGGTTTATTTTGAATCGGGTAGATCGGCATGAAGGCAGATCTAAGGTTACTATTTACTGCGCAAAAGTGGATAATTTGCTTTGTTTAGGTCCATAAAGTCTAATCACAGAGCTTTGTGAAGGTCTAGAACCCATTTTCTTAGAGTTACAGTAGCAAACGATAAAAGGATATAGATGTGCACAAAGGTAGGTATGAACTACAAAGGCTTAAGATCACTTATCACACGGTCTCTCGATGCAGAAACCTGGTTCTAGCATCCCCCAATACTGCTTCGGTTGAGACTGCAGCTTGCACTACACAGGTTGTTTTCGAAAGGGCCATTAGTTAGAGTTTTTTTGGTTGGCGTGAACAACTCTGAACCTGGGTCAGGCCCCCTTGAGCCAACAGTGGCACTGGTGGTTTTGTCTTCTCTACCCCATTTGATACCTAGGGTAGGGTTGTTACTATGCTAATTAGCTCAGGGCTGAGTGAAATAGCTAATGCCCTCGCTACATTGGTGGAAATATCTTTTGTTTGTGAGTTCAAGGCCATGTAAAATTCAAATGCAATGTCATCATCATATTCCTTCATTAGTTCAAAGAATCCTAGCCATTGGTGTCTTCTAAAAATGTCTACCACAAGAGGGTGGAGATAAATTCTTTTAGTGTCTAAGGGCTCCCTTCTGTTAAATCCTCCCCCCATATCTTCTCTATGTTTCTAGCTAAGTGAAGGATAGATACTTCCTATAATAGATTTGATGTATAATTTAGTGGAAAAAGTGGGTTGAAATCTCTAGTTGATGATAATTTCCTACATCCTCTCTAATCTACAACCCAAAAATATCGTTCAATTTCACAATTTGACTATTACTTCCTATAGAATTTAAAGTGCACCATCATACAATTTATAGATGGATGAAGGAGAGGACAGAATTACCTTTTATCACATGTCCTAGCATAAATATAATAAATTGGAGACCAATTCGACCCTTTGTAGTGTTCCTTCACCCTTTTATTCTTCTTGTAGCAATATTTTGGCCTTCCTGTAGCAGTTGCAGACTTGTCTGTAGTTCCCTGTTGTAGAAATGGCATAATAGGGTTTGAAACTCCTCGATGGCACCCCACGGTTGCCCTCTCCTTAATGTTTTTGAAATGAGCCTTAATGTAAAATAATTCAAGCCCCAATACATAATATATCTTTTTTGGCTTAGGCTTGGAGCATTGTGATGACATGGCGATCACACGGGGTTTTCTCTTTTGGATGATTGTCCAAACTTGGAGTAATTATTAAGTCATTCCTTGTAATCACCACCCACTCCCTGTGATCCTAACTCAACTGTTGTGACACCTCCACGTTCATGATTTCTTACCATCACTTTTTTTTTATTAGCTGAGGGTGGCCAAGTTAACTAGCCACCTCCAACTTAGGAAAACACCTCCTCCCAACATTCACACATTTTTCGTTATTTACACATAGGGAGGAGATTAGAGTTTTCCATACCTATGCCTACCTCATGATCGAACTGATGCAGGGATGTGCACGTTGGAGCTAGACCTTATTATTGTCATCAAGGGAGTTGACTTCTTGTGTTTTTCATTTCCTACATATGTCTTCTTTGCTCCTCATGATATTTGAATGTTGTTGTTGTTGTTGTGTGTGCAGGTACTTTGTTGATGTCCAAGTTGCTAATGCTAGTGGAGAGTCCCGCGGGGAGTGATATGACTACTGCAGAGTGTCTCATAAGTTTTTATTGCACCCCTACTGATGAGAAAAAAACAATATTATTTCTTTATGTGATGTGTGCACAGGTTGCTACTGGAGGAGGTTCTCTTCCTGTAGTTTTCCTTTTCTTTTATTCTAGGGTATTCAAGCTACATGGGGGTGATGAGAGAGGATGTAAAATGTCTTGATGGAAATGCTAGGACTCTGAGGGAGTGGTGTATATTTGTGGAAATGGAGAGAACATTCTCTGTGTGTTTTCTCAAAAAAAAAAAATTAATAGGGGTAAGATAGAGTGGAGGTATTTTGGTGAAAAATATTTTTTTTGTTATGAACTGGGATGGATCAGTGATGGATGGATAGTGAACCATGGTGGTGGAACTTTATTCATACTTTTCAAGGTAATTCTAGGTGGTCCTTTAATTTGGATGTCCCTCCTATATATTTTTAGAGACCTCTTGTAGCACTACATGACCTTCCTGTGGCAATTACATGTTCTTCTTGTAAATCTAAAGAGGGGGTGAAACTTGAATTTTGAGCTAATGGGATGATGAAGAGGGGTAATCACATGAGTTTGGATAGTGGATATGAAGTGGATGGAGGGAGGAGTGAAGATAATCATGAGGATGTTGTCCCTGTAACAATGGAACTTTCCATTATCTTCAATCCTAAAAAATGGGAAAAAAAATAATAACATGCATGTTGTAGATCTATTTCCTATGCTTTTTCCTTTGTTTTTTCTTTATATTTATGCAGACACACATGCTGCCTCAGGGGAGGTTTTCAACCTGTATGCTTTCCCTAGGCTACTCAAGAGAGGTTTTCACCCAAGGATCTTTATTATTTTTCTTTTTTATTATTATTTTACTCCTGGGCTACCTCAAATAGGCTTTCAACTCAAGAGTTGGCCTCAGATGCCTCAGTAATTTTTTCATCCAAGCCTTTTATTTTTTATTTTTTTCCAAAAAAGTATCTAGAAATACTATGGACTAGAAGCTATGACACTTCCAAACACATTGACCTCTATGTTCATTTTGTTGATGAATTATTCCTTAGACATAGGTTTTCTATATACCTTCAACATGTATCCATTGACAAGAAAGTGAATCCCTTGCTCATCAATGCTCCTGATTTGAACACCTCCATTATCATGATATTTCTCAATTAGGCATGGGCCTAACCTTATTGTCATCAGTTTTCCTTGAAATCCTTGAACCTAGAATCATATAATAATGCCCAATCCCCTTCTTGAATTTTTTTTTCCTTGATATGCCTATCATACCATACCTTCTTCTACAATTGTATAACTTCAATGTGTATGAGGGCATACATTCTAAACTCATCCAATCCATTCAACTGGAGCAACCTCTCCTGTTGTGCTTTGGTGACATATAAGTTCAATTGGACTTCCATTCTCAAAGTATTACACTCAAACTCAATAGAGAGCAAAGATTTCTTTCCATAAACCCAATAGTTGTTTTCCCAGTTGTGTTATAGGCCCAAGTGGCCTCAAATAATATGTCTTCCCAATCCCTCCTACTGCAACTAAAAACCTTGGTGAGGATGCTCTCCAATGCCATATTTGTAACCTCTACTTGTCCATTTACCTAAGGGTGATAGGAAGTGGATGTTATGTGTTTGCTATGATGTTGCATTAAAATATTATCGATCAGATGTGATGTGAATTGAGCTCCCTGATCGGTGACTATCTCTTTGGTGTACCCAAATTTGTAGAAGAAATTATCGCTTAAGAATTCATCCACTTTCTCCTCTATTTTTTCCTTGACATCCTTTGTCTCAGCCCACTTTGTCAGGTAATCAGTGCACAAAATGATGTACTTTTTCTGCCTTGATGGTGGATCAATTGGCCCAATGAAATCCATGCCCCACTTATCAAATGGCTCCAAGGCCACCTGGGGTTGTAAGGGAATTTCATCCTTGGGTGTGAGTTTCCCCATCCTCTGGCACGGATCATGTTTGCTAGTATACCTTCTTGAATCTGGTGTAGATTGCGCCAATCATAGCCAACTTGTAGAGCTTTGAAAGTTGCTCTCTTGGTAGCAAAATGACCTCCACAGGGCCCATCATGAAAGGCTGAGAGGATGTCAAAGACTTCCTCTTCCCTGGCACATCTCCCTAAGATATGATATGGTCCCAGCTTTAAGATATTTCCCCCAATCCAACTGAAAGGGGCGCTTCTCCTTACAATTATGCTCTTCTCCCTAGATGACAGATTTAGAGGAAATTTTACAGCAACTAGGTAGTTGGCTATGTCATCAAACCATGGAGAGAGCACTGAGATAGAAAAAAAGTGCTCATATATAAGTTGATCATTGACCATCCCTTCATCCCCTGTAGGCAAAGCAAATCTAGACAGAAAATATGCAACTCCATTTTCTTTTCCTGGCTTGTCAATGATAGTTAAATCAAATTGTTGTAACAATAGAAAGCATCTAATGATTCTAGCATTCACATCATGCTTATTCATCAAGCTTCTAATAGTTGCATGGTTATTATGCACAAAATTTTGGTATCCAGTGATGTAGTTTCTGAATTTGTTCGAGTGTACAACAACTAAGAGTTCTTTCTCAGTTACAGTGTAGTTCAATTCAGCCTTAGACATATTTTTACTAATGAATTAAATGGAATAAGGTAACTTACCATCTATTTGTCCCAAGGCTGCCCCCACATATTTTTCAGATGCATCAGTATGGATATGGAAAGGAAGATCCCAATTTGGGCCCCTAAGTATGGGTGCAGTGGTTAATTTCTCTTTCAAAACCTTAAGGGCCTCTTAGCAGCTATTTTTCGAGTAGAATTCTGAGCCCTGGGCCAGCAATTCAAACAATGGTGAATGCACTTTGATAAATTCCTTGATAAACCACCTATAATATACAGCTAAGCCCAAGAAACTCCTAACATCCCTCTACTTTTGAGGATTAGGGACCCTTTTGATGATGGCAATCGTGTTTGGGTCCACTTGTATTCCCTCTTGAGATATTGAATGACCAAGGATAGTCCCTGCATTCATTAAGAATTCACATTTCTCTAGACTAAGAGAGAGGTTCATTTCAATGCACTTCCTCAGGACTTTTCCGAGGTTAGAGAGAGCCTCCAGGAAGTCACACCCATAGGGAGTGAAATCATCCAAGTAGATCTCTATAGTCATGGACCAGCTCAACAAAGATGCTTAGGACTACCTTTTGAAAAGTGGAAGGGGCATTGCATAAACTGAAAGGGGGGACCCTGTGAGCAAAGGTACCCCAAGGACATGTGAATGTAGTTTTGTCCTGATCCTCAGGGCTGATTTGGATTTGATTGTAACCACTGAATCCATCCAAGAAAGAGAAGAACTTCTTCC
>APFE031198482.1:0-15897 GCA_000404065.3 Pinus taeda
AACTCTATAGTGTAATTAAAACCTTTGGAAATTGAATCTGACAACTCTATAAAAAGGATTAGTGAAATAGAAGCTTTTATGAATGAGCCCACTAACTATCACTGCTAAACAATCAATCTAGACTATGAAGTCTTCCATCTTGATCACAATCGTGCTCACGATCAAGGGAGTGCGACCACCTGGCTTGACATAATGGCCATCATAGTGTCACTTTGAATCTCCTTTCATGTGTGGATGTTTTGACAAATCAATGTGAAATCAAAGTCACTTTGAATTTTCTTTCCTGCGAGGGATCACATCCACAGTTGATTAGTAAAAGATAATCTACTATATATTATGTTCAAGAAACTGACTACAATCTACAGTGGAAATGAGACCTGAATTCTTATTATGAATTTGAATATCTTAGGACAACATAAGAGATAAAAATGCATATGACCTTAGTAGCTATAAAACAATCACTCCATCATTACAAGACCACCTAGATTTTAGCACTTGATCTAAATAATGGCACTAGTTGTAGTGCTTATTTGCATTAACACCATGGAAAAGCAACAACAATGTTTCAAAGCACACTTACTGGAAACGTTGTAATGTTCCAAGAATATTTAATGATAGCATCTGAACCTCATACTATGGTGGGGAAACTAGGGAACCCAAATCTTGGAAGATATCTCATACCAAATCTGAGAAAAAAATAAAAAAGGGAGAAAATCAAAATCTATAAATCAAGCAATGAATTGTTTACAAATCGAATACAATTCCTTTAACTAACAGTTAAATTGTGGTGATATATTTAAATATTTAG
Source organism: Pinus taeda (assembly GCA_000404065.3). Lineage (NCBI taxonomy): Eukaryota > Viridiplantae > Streptophyta > Pinopsida > Pinales > Pinaceae > Pinus > Pinus taeda. Next base: position 809 of record APFE031198482.1, read on the forward strand.
TAAGAGGGGAACTTCAAACCATGGAATATTACCTTTGTCATTACTATCATCCCTCAGTGACTGAGATTATAAATCAATACTTATGGAAAGATTGTAAGAAATTCTGTGAAATAGTAAAGCATAACCTCTATTTTCAAGCAACAAAATCAAGACATTGTTACATCTAGATCCATAATTGATACATAATCAATGAATCAAGTCCTTGTATGGCACATGCTTGTTTCACAACCTCTATTTTCTCAATAACAAAATCAAGACACTATATGTGGTTATTTCCAAAAGGAAACTGCATTTTAATTTGGAAGAGGATCTTATCAAAAGACATGGATTTATTCAAAGCTACAAAGCCTAATGGGTTACTGAAAAATAAGTTGGAATATGGGATCATGATACTTAAATTGAAAAATATGCTTTCCTTTTAGAAACATTACAGTTATACAATGTTTTTTGAAAGCATTAGAATTTGAAATTGGGCCTTTCTATCAAGACAAATTTTCATTAATAGAATGTACTTTCCTACCCGAACGTTGTAGATATCCAAGAAAAACTTGAAAAGCATAAGAGAACTTAGCGTAATGTACTTTCTTTCCTTCCTTAACATTATTAAAGAGTTGAGGTTCCCCAAGTCATCAGGTAACATTCAAAGGAAATGACAGTTAGTAATAGTCCAATTCACAACTGAATATGTGTCACAAATACGAGGGGGCATCTCCTACAAATCACAAAAGTGCTCCAGGTTAAATTCTAGCATTATTGGAAGCTTAATGCTCGACTGGGTGTTATTGAACCCAGACATTTTTCCAATCAACACTAAAAGCTTAAATATAGCTTCTCTAAGTCCTACATGACTTTACTATGCTCTTGAAGTGGGGGCACATGCAGGCTCTCCAAGTGAATAGTCTTAAACTAAGTGAAGATAAGGCCGATAGATCATTCAGTGTGGATCTCTTTAACCCATAATTGAATACTATGTCTCCCTTGAACCCATAATTGAATACTATTAGGACTTTCAATTTTTTCATGGAGCTCAAAAATGTTGGAAGAAAGTATTTTCTTCCAGAAAAGAGTAAAACTAAAGCCTCTGCTTGAGGACAATTAATGTCACACCACTAACATTTCTCCATGGAATCTGTATAGGTAAACCACAAATGTAGAATTCCATTAGAATATTGTGTTTATTGAATACACAAATGAAATCATTGCATTTCTTTAAAATATTTTTTGAAATCAAAATTACCGAAATTACATATTGATAACCTAGTGGGTGTAGGATAAAATTCACCTGTGTCATTCACAGAAAGCATGAGAAAAAACTGAATACTATATATAAAACCAAGAAAAATTCAAATTCATCACTTCTAGGGACCTCTTAACCCCCTTGCCAATACATAAGTATGTTCCTGTTTGTAGTTAGAAAAATTACCCAAATTACAATCTGTTTACTCCAACATATGTTGGAAAGTTATAGAAGGGTGACTAGTGCAATCAATCCATTCCTTTTAGCCCTGGATTTGTTTCAGTTTAAAACAGAAGTATACAAATATACTTGTCCAATGTCTATGCTTTAACCATTCACCTTAAGATGTTTTTACAATATAATTTCCTAAGTCTATTTAATATCTTCATTATCATAAAAACCAACCTATATATCCCTCTAAGCACTTGGTAGACCCAGAATTAAGATGGATCTAAGATGATAGAATTTCCCCTTTAAATAGTCTATGTTCAAATGAATACCATGGTATTATCAATACCATGGGTTATCATAAACTGATAGACCCAGAATTAAGATGGATCTAAGATGATAGAATTTCCCCTTTAAATAGTCTATGCTCAAATGAATAACATGGTATTATCAATACCATGGGTTATAATAAACCTGGAACTTAAAAATTACTATTAGTAATTTCTAAAAATTAATAAAATTAATAATTGATTTTTATTTTATTTTTTATTTTAACCAAGCTAAAATGTTTAACGTACATTAAATTACAACATCCATTCTTGATCCACCAAGCCCCAAGAGAATCAAATATTTTTTCACTCTATGCTAGTTTGCATATCACGATATTTGATACCTCTTGGGGGTTAGTAGATCCAGAGTAAAGCTGGATCTATGCTAGTTTAATTCCCCCATTTAAATAGGCTACATTCTAGGTGAATAACATGGGTCAATACTATGTGCCGTTTTGGTGAATACCATGGGTCAATACCATGTGCCATATTTTTATTAATTCTAATATTAGGGTTAATAATGGTTTTTTTGCATGGTATTAATAACAATCTAGTCCATGGTATTTGTCCCATAGTTTCACCTAAATATAACCCATTTTTTGAGTGTTCATAAATATAAGGTGACTTATGGAGTAAATATAAAAAATGCTTTATTTATTTACCATACCTCTCATTTATTTATATTTTTATTAATTTACCATACCTCTTTATAAATATGGTATTTGGGCCTTTGGCCCATAGGATTCACTTAAATAAAACCTATTCTTGAAGCCTTTATAAATAGAACGAGGGTTATGGACTAAATATAAAAAGAGGTTTTATTTATTTACCATGCGTCTAGTTTATTTATATTTTTATTTATTTTACCATACCTTTTGAGTAAGTATAAAAAGACGTTTTATTTATTTACCATACCTCCACTTATATTTTTATTTGTTTACACCCTTGCATGTATATAAGGTGACTTATGGAGTAAATATAAAAAATGCTTTATTTATTTACCATAACTCTCATTTATTTATATTTTTATTAATTTACCATACCTCTTTATAAATATGGTATTTGGGCATTTGGCCCATAGGATTCACTTAAATAAAACCTATTCTTGAAAATCGGCAAATGGATTCACTTAAATAAAACCTATTCTTGAAAATGGGCGAATGGAAGGTTGTAACTCCTAATTTCAAGGGCTAAATTTACCTTTTTTACCCTCTCCCTTAAAATAAGGTGGGCTATTTGAGGTGATTTGTAAAAATGTACTATGATACAAAATATTCGCCCACTAAAAATTTAAAACCCCTTAATTTCGCCAAAGGGAGAACATTCGCCCTAAAATTATCCTTGATAACTACAAATACATATTAAGTGAACATACAAAGAAACACATTTTACCTAAAAGAACATCCATGTTTGATAAACAAGGTACTTAAACATAGGCGTGACCTTTTGGGTATTTGAGGTTTGGAAAATACCTATTCCTTCACCTTAAGTTGCATAAACCAATTCTTGTGAAGAGGTTGAGTGCTTAACAGTGGAAGGTTTTGGTAGGAAACCTGTTATGACTGAAATGTAAGTTGTTCTGAAACCTTTAAGTGGATCTGTGAAATAATCCATTAATTCCTCATCACCCTTTCGCTTATGTAGCTTCTACTTTTTCAAACCACACCATCCTCCTCAAAATAGTTTCATTTACCATAACTTCATGTTTAGTTAGAAAATCATCTGCAAACTTGTAATATGTGTTCATATATTCTTTTCAACTTCAAGATAAATAGTTGTTAGAATCCCTAAATATTAATTATTACCATCCATATTAAATTGAATTTCTTAAAAATGATTATATTTTATCAGGTCTGAAAGCATGCTTATGCATTAATCATGCAATACTTAGATTTATATCTTCTCTACACTTTTTTTTTTAACCGGAATGAGTATAGTTTATATTAAAAAAGTCACCTCCGTTCACAAAACTATTGGGTCCTTACATCGATTTATCACTACTTCAACAAGCTGATAAATATTTCTTGGTCCATCTAGACTACTGCAGTAGCTATGGATTTTCTGCTTACAAAAATTTCCCATTATGGGATATCTACAACTATAACTTCGATAGAATTGAAATAAGAGGTATATACATTTACAGTGCATCATTTTGATAAAAAAAAGTAAAACCAATATAGAGGTGATCAAATATCCATAGGGGTTGGGCTGTTTAGATCTAGGCTCAGGGAGGCCTCTTCTGAGTCTTTGAAATTATTATGGTCTGTCACACCCTCCACATTAGCCTCCATACCATCCTCCATTACATCCACCTTGAGCTTCAATTTTTCCATCTGATGGTGTAGTGCGTCTACTTCGTCCTTAAGTTTCTTGATGCATTCCTTTTTCTCAATCTCCCTTTCCTACATGGTCATATTTTTATGCATTTGTTAATGCATGCTGTGTTGGAGCTTTGATAGTGCTTCCCGCAAGTCCCAATGATCTTGAACACAAGTGAGACAGGAGGGTCTGTATCTGCCACCTTGCACCAAGGAACCAAACCTTAGCCCACCAAACCTCAGCCTGTGGCTTCCCCACGTGCATGACCAAGAACTATCTTCAGAACCCTGCATGATGGATTCCAAAATTGTAATTTTTATCAATCTCTAGAAATTAGCGCTGCTTTCCCTTATCTCCCAGAGCCAAGCACCCTCTCTTGCCCACAATAGACTGCCTTGCTCCTTGGCGAGTATGCATCGTCCAACCTCACACCGACTCCAATTCTCTGCCTTCTTCCGAAGAGAATTACAAACCCACCTGGTGTCCCAAATCCAGTCCGTCTACAAACACTCTAAACAACCCAAGCTTGACACCCACGACCTTCTAATTATGCTAAGAATTTCTTGATTTTCCTTTAAAACCTCAGATAGAAAAACCTTCCTTCCCTGAGTTCGACTCTTCAAAACATAATTCCCTACCTCCGTGACACAGAAACTAATACATAACAGCCTCGGCTCTAGCCACCAGGATTTCGTAGAGGCCACTACCCCACTCTCAAACCTTAAAACATACAAAATCCACACATGTTGTGACTTATTCTTGATATAGGTGTGGTACAAAAATTCCCTGGGATGCCATGTTTCGAACGAGTCTAGCTATTCGGCTTGCCACGAGTCCACATGGATGGCAGGAGCTTGTAGAGGGTGATGCAACAGGGGGAGGAGGAACCTAGGGTGGGGGTTATAACGTAGAGGTGGTGGTTAGAAAGGGGAGGGGCCACAGGGAAGGGGGAAGGGGAGGATAATGAGGAAGGGTTGGGGGAATGGGAGAAAGGGGAAAAGAGGTGGGGGGGATGACAGAAAGGATACGAAGGGGGAGGGGGGAAGGAGGAAGATGCCAAGAGAGAGCTAAGGGGAGAAGGGGGGGCTTCATATCATTATGGTATGCTAGCTGCAACTTTTCCACATCCATATCTATCCAATGAGGCTATATTTCCGACCTACATATAACTTTCTTCATTTTCTTAAGGAATTTTTGTCGTGCTCATGACATCATTTATTACACATTTTTCCTCCTCCAGAGGTTTTTCCTTATTGGCCCATCTGTCAGCATCATGATTATTTCCCCTCAAGACATGATAAAAGGTCATCGAGTTGAAAGCAGGGATGAAGTTTTGGGCTCTCATAATGATTTGATTCAGGTTAGAGATCTTAACTTTTGAAGTTTTAATCATATGCCTTATAACGATCATGGAGTCTCCTAACACCTAAATCTTTTTTATCCTATTTCTTTGGGCTAGGATTAGTCCTATGAGCATTCCATAAGCTTCAGCTTGGTTATTGGTTTTCCGACCTAGCTCCCAAGCATAACTAAATTCAATGATTCCTTCGGGATTAATGAGAATCCCTCCCCCTCCTGTGACCCTAGTTCTCTACCCTGTTTGATTAGCACATAAACTGTCTAAAATCCCTAAAGTAAATTTGAATATTTTAAGTATTTAATAAGAGTGAGGTTAAAGAAGAACGGTGACTACTTTTGCAATTCCTCCTCTTCCTGATTTGTGAGGGTGAGGGTATTAGTAAAGCGAATTTGAATGAATTTTTTGATGTCACTTAGAATTTTGTTTGACGATTCTTTTAGTGGCAAATATAAGTTATTCTTGTTATGTTTGCCATTAAAGTACTTCTCAAACTTTTTCGAGTTTATTTATTCATAATTTTACTTTATTCAAATTTCAAATAGATCAAGCAGTGTAAATTTGCCTTATATTAGTCAAAGTAGATGCACTTACAAAACAAATATAATTTTCTTAAAAAAGATTTTGGGTACAATTTCCAAGGATCATATATTTAGATAGATAAAGGTTTATTTACTACCTATCTTTATTTTTTCATCTGTGCAAAGTGCCCCGAGTCAACTTAAAGTGAACTAAATTGTGTTTGTTTCTTTTTTCTTAAAGAACTTAGACAATCTGTTTTAAGGATTTCCTGGGCAAACTCTTTAATGATCCATAGGTCTTTTTAAAATATCCTTGGGGAAGTGATGACAAAGATCCTAGATTATTTTACGAAATAATCTGCAATTAATTGAATTAAATCCCAGTTAACCTTGATGTGCCCACATTCCTTTTAATTGTGGCGCATTCTCTAGCTGGCGTGACCCTGAGTCTTTACATGGTGGCTGAGGGGCTTCCTTTGGCCTTCACGACTCACGCTAATGCTTCACCTCTCCCATTGATTCCTCAGTTTGGGCACCACAATCTACAAGGGCTCATCTACGGGGTTATTATTTATCAATTAGCCTCGGTTCCACTTCCCATAGCCCCTCCTGTGGCACGCTCCTCCCAATTGGTCTCAGCCGGTGAGGGACAAATCATCAATCACGGGCACAAGGAAATGGTGGCAGAATCAAACTCATGCAGTTTATATGGTGAAAATCATGATCCCTCCATGTTCGTGGTCTGTCGATGCATGTGGTGCGTCACTATTGCTCCTAGCTCACAGTTGTAGCTCGTGGTTCATTGTAGCTATTCGTGGCCCATCGGCGCTGCTTCCTTGGGTAGCTCAATCGTTGTGGACCGATGCGTGTATTATCCAGGTCAATATGCAGTGACAGTTCAAGTTTTAGCCATGCTTTAGTGGTTTATTTTTGGGTATATCATGATGGGAGGTTTACTTTTAAGCTGGTATTGTTCTAATGCTTAGAGCCTTTGTAATTACAACTGCTTAGCACACTTGGGGGGCATGGGCAATGTTTTCCTTTTGTAAACTGCTTTGATCAAGCACAATTGATGTAATCTCAAGCTTCTCAATCTATATTACTGGGCTAATTTGTAGTGGGTAGTTTAGTAGCACAAAGATCTATCACTCCTATTGCTTCTTTTAGTTAATAAAAAGAGAAACTTTACATTAAAAATAATATTTATTTAAATTATTTATATTAAAAAAAAATATTATGTGATTCTTAATTTGTATTTTTTAATTATATATTTTCACATCAAAATTACATAAATATATTGATTTTTTTTAAGTTAATTTGAATTTATCAAGATCAAAAAAAGATTAAATTTATAAAATGTAAATAATTTTTAGTAAGAAATTATGATTTTTTTTCAATAAGTAAGCTTAGTAAAGTTCATGGAAATCATTCTCTTGGGTGAGGTATTATCATTAATGGTTGGATATTGATGTATAGGCACCAAAGTCTCCAGTATCATTATTCTTGATAAAAGGTGAAGGTGGAATTAAAGTTAGGTGTTAGTAGAAAGCACATGATTTTATGAGAGATATATAAAATTGTTTTACTTAGTAAGAGTTCATCTTCCTAGAACATATGGAAATAAGTTGATGATCCAATACCTAAAGACGTATCACATGAGTAGTGTTCCTTCAATAATAGTGAGTTGGTTCACATTCATGGATAACAATTAGTAACTAATGTCCTCAAATAGGTTGATTACTAAACCGTTATAATTTTTTCCACCATCTAAAAAGATTATCCCATGAAAAGTGATTGTGGAAATCAAGCCTCACATACACACACTTGGCTTTGTTCAACAATTTCCATCCTTTCTCTATAACCTAACATGGAGAATATGCTATCATGTAAAAGGAGCAAGGTGCTCTATAACCCAGTATGGAGAAGATGCCATGTAAGGTTATGTTATGCAAAATAGAAAATAAATACTAGATACATAATATGCGAGTGTGTATTTATCTTAAACTAAGATCTTTCAAGAATTTATATGAATCATTTTTAGGTGTATTTTTTATCATTTAATATGAACGAATCAATATATGACATATATTTAAATAAGTAAAAATTATATATTTGGAAAGTTTATCCTTATAAATTTAAATTGAAGATAGATTTAAATAAATATTTGATTTCATCATTAAACCCAAATTTTAAATTTACACACAAACACATAAGCCCTTGGGGATTGAAGAACCTTAAATGGCTCTCAAAATTTCTTGCAACAAAAGGAACTTGGAAGTTGATCACAGGATCTTGGCTACGATCACGCATCATGGAACAAAAATGCATATCCCCTACATCCTTAATGGAGTGGATCATATCCATAAGGAAATTAGCCCAAAATGAATCGATTGTTTGGCGAACCATTATAAACTTTTTTGATCTTATCTTGTATGGAATCAGATGGAACGTGGGGAATGGTTCATCTCTTCTCATTGGAAAAGATCCCTGGATATGTAGCAAAACCTCACATGTTCTCTCTGATAAACTTGTTCAGACTCTAAATGATCAAGGTTTCTTTTACTTTACCAGGTCCCAAACATATATGTGTTCATCGTAATGCAAGTATGGAAGGATGCTTATGATTTTCACCTAGAAGTTCATCTCGCCCAGGAATGGGCCCATTACATGGATTTATTAAAACATAGTCTTATCTCACTTTCTCCAACTAAGGACTTCTTGGTCTGGTCTATGGCCCCTTTTGGTCAATACAATCCAAAGTCTGGATATTTGACACTAGCACAAAATGGAAATAGGCGGGCCTCCTCCTTGGTGGTCTAAGCTAATTTGGAAATTTTCATGCCCTCCAGGCTCCTTTGAAATAAATCCCTTACCTAGGAGGTCCTTCAAAAAATATCTTTTATTGGTCCTAGAAAATGTCCTTTGTGCCTTCGGGAGGTGGAATCCATTCCTTGTGTACTTATTCATTGCTCCTTCACTCAACAAATTTGGGAATAAATTAAAAAATATGAAGGAGCAAAATGCGTTTGGAGTGGTATCTCTATTGAAGAATATTCCCTAGAATGGATGAAGAGAAAACCGAAGGAGTTGATAAAATATTTGCCTTTGGTGATCTACTAAGGCATTTGGCTTGAGTGAAATTCCACATTTGAGGATCAAGGGAACTCATACTTAAATATTGTGTGCAATAGTTTGGCTTGATAGGACTCTCTTGATATGAAGCTTCTAAGCCCTTCAATCAATAATCGCTTTGAAATTACCATACAACAAGATAAGTGATGGGCCTCCTTTGATGGGGATGCAAATTCAAACCAAATCAAGGGAGGTGTTGGGGAGATCATATATATTTATGAACACCATTCCTTTTCCTGCTCTTGTTGTTGTAGTCCTACTATAAACAACTTTGTGGAATTATTTTCTCTCAAACTTCTTCAACTGGCTGAATTCTTGTAGTTATGAGAGACAAATATTTATGGATACTTATTAAATGTGATCAATTGGATAAATGGGAAATCATAACTAAAAAATCATACTCTTCTCCCTCTTCTTCAAAATATTTCTAGTAGCTTGCAAAAATTCTCATACATATCTTTTACTCACGTATACAGGGAAAGGAGATATCAACACTTTGAATCATGAAGTTGATACCCTTTGAGAAAGAGGACTAGCATTGGATAAGTACTAATGGGAAATAAAAGAAAATAAAGAAGACAAGTTCAACCTTCTCCAACTATGCCCCTAGGACTAGATCATCACTTAATCTATCATTGCAACTTTTCATGGCAACATGCATACAATTGGTTTCTTTCTGTTGAACACTTATATCAATGGATAGGTCAAAGCCAATTTGGTAGTGGAAAGTCATTTTTTGATGTTTTTCTCATGTCTCTCTTTGCTTTAAGGTCTCAATGGAACTGAGATTTAGATTTTATATAAGACACCATTTTGACTACAGATGCTGGAGATAAAGAGATCAAGATACAAGTGATTTATGTTGAATTTTTTGTGGAAAAAAATACTCTTCTTCTAAGATTTTTGAATATAAAACAGGAAAAATTCTGTCTCAATTTTTTTAATATTTATAAATAATTATGAACAAATGATCAATACCTCATAAGAACCATGTAAATGATCAATCATTTAATATAAAATTTGAAATACAATAAAATAATAATAAAAACAACATCACATAAATATTAAAGGTAATTTTATAATTAAACCTCAAATAAATATTAATTACTTACTAAGTATATCTGATTATAGATAATTATATATATATATATAATAATAAATATAATAAATATATAAAAAAAAAATTCTATATTAATTTATAAAATCATATTAAATTTATAAACTCTAACCAAAATCACCATTTACCATATGTATAAATAAAAACAACCATGCATATGTGATTTTTTGTTTTAATTTTGCAGCTTTTTCAAGTTTGTTGCTATATATCTGCCCGAGGGAATTTGAAGAGATTCAATTCTCTATCTAACTCTTTACCATGAGATTAAGTTAATAATTTTCATTGAATTAATTATATGGATAAAGAAATGGAGATAAATATTTCATTTTTAAATATAATAGTATGGGTGACAAATCACTTGTAAAAATTAGTGTGAAGTGTAAGAAACGTGTTCCTTTTCGAGTGCTCATCGTCAAGACACACAATACTGGCCTTGAATGCTAAACGAATCCCACTAATGGAAATCGAAAAAATTTGAAACGAAATAAATTCATAAAACACTAAGGATAGAATTTAAATTTGAAAAATTAACTAAAAAAACTAATATAGAAAAAAATTAATAAATAATAATTAAGCGGAGAAGATTGATAAAAATATCGCAATATGATTTCCAAATATGAAAAAACTTGTAACAAATATAAATTTATTAATAAATCTTTATCCTTTAAATTTTTCAAGCATAGCAAAAAAGTGGCTATGATCATGAATGGCATAAAGTTATCGAATTAAAAAAATAAATATAGCTTATGGAAAAATAAAGGATTAAGGGTAGCGTTAAAAATTTGTGAAATGTTTTAAATTGTTTTTAACTGATTTATAGTAAATGAAATTGAAAGTTTAAAGTTGGTTTTTAATTTCCATTTGGAAATGATAAATTATTTATTTTAAAGATAAAAAGTTATGAAAAAAAAATTGTATTTCTATTGAGAAATGTATATTAAGAGTGAATAAGTTCTTGATAGAAAAATGTCAAAATGAAATAGTGTCCTTTTAAATCTTTAAAGTTTTAAAAAATTTAAGGAGTGACTACATTAAAACACCATAAAATCTTATTAGAACTTAGTAAATAAGATTTTTTTTTTTCTCAAATTCCATTAAAAAAAGGCAAACATTTGTTTTTTCTATTCATTAGATGATCTTTAGAAGTATTTAATCTTATATATCTATTTACCTAATGTAAAAAGATTTCTAGTTTTCATTTGTTTTCATACATCATAAATAATATTCCAATCTACCTCATTTAGAGCATGATGTACACTAAAAGAATAGAAAATTAACATATCTAGTGTCTAAAATGAAAGTCTTTATCTATCATCATTTTTTATCATGTTTAATTTTGAGAAGTCTCTTTCACAAAATGTTGTGCTTGCTGGGATAACTAGAATAGCTTTCCATAATTTCATCAAATATGGAAAACCTTCAAATCATTCAAATTCATCTTCACATAAATCCCATGCTTCATACACATGCTTTTGGGGTATGATGTAGAAATGATACAAATAAATTGATCCATTTCACCCAAACGTCTAGTAGTATCTACAATAGGTGACTCCCCAACACCAACTTTTTTACATGAGCATTTCAACCATCTTTTCGTTTGACAATATCTATCATTCACTTCTTCATAATAATATTGAGAACTAAAAAACTTAGTAGCATTAAATACAAGTAAATATGTGAATCTTCTATCTAAAGATTCAATCACCTTTACAACAAAACATTTTACCAAAAGAAAACAATCATCTAGTGTCCCTAATCTTTAGATGTTTGGTATAATTTCAAATCTCAATGGATGTAAATGTACCATACCTATGTTATATGCAAATTGAAGGGTTCCTTGTGCTTTAACTAAAAAATAGGGCATGTGCACTGTACCTACCCCGAAAATTCTTTGCAAAAATCGTTTGTGAAGCATGCTAATAGAAACACATAAAGTAGTGCCAATAGATGTAATATCAATGTAAGCCTCTTGGAACTTTTGATTCAACTTATTTAATTCAATGAGCACATCTACAAGTAGATGGATGCAAATTTCACTTCAAATAGTGTTGCCAACTCATATATTTTTTTCTCCCCTAACTTGCATGAGTTTAACAGTCTTTCCATGAACTTGCCTCTAGACAACCACCTAATTTAATGAATTTTTAATACCTCTAACTTAGTGATTTGAAATTATTCCGTTAGCTCTTTCATCTCTCCATGTTTTTTAGTTGTATTTCCTAAGTCATGAACAAACTTTCTTTGCAAATTCATCAATATATTGCAACTCTAGAAAATGAGATGAAACATCATTGGCTATTAATGCTTCCCTATGAGTTATGAAATGGATATATAATAAATGAGGAGCATCTAGACAAATCTTAGAACATAAACCTTCATGAGTACCCCTCATGGAAGATGTACCATCTGAGCCACAACCAACTTCATCAAAGATAGATCCATTTTTGCTAAGAGAGTTCTCGTTGCATCATATATACTGAGCTATTACATCATTTAATTGAAGCAAATATATGCACTTTGTTACACATTGACCTCTTCCTCCATGTGTCAAATATGTAATATAAACAATCAAATGGTGCTCCATATATCTTCTTTTATTTTGTTCCAATAAGCCTCTTTTGTAGCTTGAAAAAACTCTTTTCTTGATGTTGTTTTTTTGTATGCAGAATATTCATATGTTAGAGGCATGTGTAGAGTGCGTTTATACCTATTCAAGTCACATATTGACTTATACATTTCAAAAGATAAATAATGTATAGAAAAAAATACATGTTTTCAATAATTGATATAATTCTCTTCTTCTCAACATTTACCACTAGTTCAACATGTTTAGTGATTGGAATATTACTTCATTTTCTTTCTCCCTCCAAAAGTTGTAAAGAGAATTTACGAGCGTCTGCATGGCCACTTAGACCACTAAGTTCTTGAAGAGTGGTATTTTCCTCTTTTGCAAATGGAGTGTCTCTTTTAAATTTAACACACCAAAAACAATTTATCCTTTCATTACCATTACAATATTTTACAACATAAAGCCATGGAAATGTTGTCTTCCATTTAAATTTGATTTTTTTTTTTTTTTTTTTTTTTCATTTCTTTGATGATTTTCATCTTTCAACGATCTACACTATAATGAATTCATATCTTCAAGTAGATGGAAATCAACTTGATTTTGAATATTAATGGTTGATTAGAATTTTGGTGGGAGACCCAAATGCATCAAACAATTGACAATTATTTTATCCTTCATAAAGGTTACAATATGATACATTTTTTCAAGATTTACACCTAATTCAATCATAAATATAGAATTAAGTTAATACAATATAAAATTCAATAACATCATTTTAGTGTAAGAAATATACACAAGTCTTATATTAACAGAGAACAATTATACAATATTAAATAATAATAGATTATTTATTGATAATTTAAAAATAATGAATAATTTATTTATTTATAATATTTTTTTTTTGTTATTTTTTTTAAAGATAACACAAAGATTTTATGCTTTTCCAATTACGTTGTTGTTTTGTAAAACATAATTTAGAATTTCATGTTAAATTTGGATAAATTGTAAACACATTTTAGAAAATTATGTTAAGTGAAAATAGATTCGTTCACCTCCTTAATCTCTCAAACTCACTCATGTTCATTTTTAGGTTTATATGGTCATTTTGAAATTCAATAATTCTTTGAGAATTTATTGTATTTAAATTTACATGTCTAATAATGAATTGAGAATTTTGGAGAAAAATATCAAATTTTAAATGTTAGAGTGATAAATCTAAATCTTAAATGTCAAAGATATAAATCTAACTCTTAATTCTCAACGCACCATATTTGATAAATAAAACCAACAATATGCTTCAAAACAATAATGAATTTCAAACCTTATGACTTGTTTCAAATAAATAATAATAACTTTCACTTTTAAAGCGAGATTGAAGAAAATATTGCATCGAACCGACTTAGAAGAAATTTTCATTACAAAACAAAGTTTGAAGAAAAAAATGCGAAGGATAAATAAAGATGTATAGTTGCAATATTAAATACTTTATTGTAAGGTGATAAGAAAGACAAAGTCCTCACATCGAAAAAATTTGTTTGCCTAACCAGGGCCACATCATTTTTTAAGTAACAATAAAGGATTTTCATTGATAAATTTTTAGATTTCTAAACATTCTTACTGTACATGTGCATGCACCTTAAAATCCTCTAAAAGTTACATCATTTTTTAGTAATGATAAATGGTTTTTCTAAAAGTTCTTCATTAATAAAACTTTATATTTCTATATCTAAACTTGTGAAAAATTCCTATTGTATGTGTGCCATAATAAACAAAAATGAAATAACATAGACATAATCTCAGAAAGAAATTACATTATGAATGTTAATATTTCGATGAGATCAAAATATGAATTTGTTAATATTCATAATGCAATTTTCCTTCTCACAAATATTTACCATTGCTTATGGCTCCCTTCACAATGGGCATAACCCTTCCCATATTCTATTTAGTGTTGCTTGCCATTTTACTTCTATGAGAAATAATCTGAAATGCAATATAAATGTTAAATATTAAAATAAGAAAATTTATAATTCATTAACATTTCGATGGGATCAAAATATGAATTTGTTAATATTCATAATGCAATTTTCCTTCTCACAAATATTTACCATTGCTTATGGCTCCCTTCACAATGGGCATAACCCTTCCCATATTCTATTTAGTGTTGCTTGCCATTTTACTTCTATGAGAAATAATCTGAAATGCAATATAAATGTTAAATATTAAAATAAGAAAATTTATAATTCATTAACATTTCGATGGGATCAAAATATGAATTTGTTAATATTCATAATGCAATTTTCCTTCTCACAAATATTTACCATTGCTTATGGCTCCCTT
>APFE031198489.1:0-51141 GCA_000404065.3 Pinus taeda
AAAACACTGACTGCTTCTTCAGCTTCTTTGTCACCTTCAAAGAGCCTAAACCTGCTCTGATACCACTGTTGGGGATTTCTATGGTAAAATCCCAAAAAACAGAAAAATTCAAGCACACAGAGGCAATGCTCTGTTTTCGTTACTCCAGGATCTTTTGCACAGAGAAGCCTTTTTTTTTTAAATTATTGAGAACAGAGTATTCCACCACCATAAAAAGATTTCTATTCATTAAAATAAAAATAAGTGATACATATTCATCCTCTTTCACTCAAAGGGATTCACCAAAACATTTTAACAAAATTACTCTGTCTCCTTTGAAATTTTACACCACTGTGTGTAAATATTTCATTTACATTCACTGCTGTGTGAAAACAAATATTACAAAGATTTACTGCTGTAAAAGAAAGAAAATGATCAACACACTGCTGTGTGAAAAACTACAAATTCACCAAAACTTACTGCCATTTTCACTGCTGTGTGAAACAGTTCATGTTTTTTTATACAAGCTTCCCCCTGGTTTTCTTCATTCACAGCCTTCGCTCTCGCACTGCTGTGCGTTCTATTTCTTCACTTACCAAATTGACCAACAACAATATGTTTTTTAATTGTTCAGTCAAAACAAACTTACGTCCGTGAATAATTAAAAAATAATAAAATTAAACTATATGACATTGCCCATGGCTCTATTTAATTTACGCCCATACATGCCGTAAAAGAAAATTAAAAATACACCTACGCATATGACAAATATTTAATGAAGGTATGGTCAAAAATAAAACTTGATTTTACTCCATGCTAAGCTTTATTTGATGCAGGTTTGTGATGTCCCTCAACCATTGATTTGCCCTCCTGGAATCAAACGGCTGAGGTGAATATCGGAAGCCCTTTTTAACCGAACTTTACTCCACATAACATTTATTGTAGCCTCGTATGCAGCTTTGAACAATCAACGGTGGATAATGCTGGAGTAGATCGGAAGAAGGAGATGAATATTGAAGGCCTTTTTAGTCGATATTTACCTTCCCATAAATGTCAGAAGGTGATGTCACGCGCGTCAACCCTAAATTTTATCGGGCCCTTGTGTACGGAAACCACTTCATGCCAAAGAGCAATCGAATATGCCTCAAGCGAGGTTGTGGTTTTGCAACTGTGGTTTCGGGGAATGGTACGACAGCGTTGAAATTACATTTTCAACAAATGTATGATGAAAATAGCAAGCCTAAATGCAGATCCACATAGCTAATATGATAACTTCACGGAAATCTAAGATGGAATTCGACTGAAAGCAGTGACTGCAAAAAAGTTTATAAATCAACTGAAAGCGTTGCCCGCAGAAAAAAACTCATAATTCCAAAGAAATTATTGCCTGCAAAAAAGTTTATATGTCCACTGAAAGCATTTCCTGACAAAAAAGCTCTATCAATTATGTGTCTGAATTAAAAAGTGATGAAAGGAACACTCATCTTCATCGCACTATGACCACCAAAAATGAATTTAAGAGCGAAGTGGAAAACAGGAACATGCTCGTTTTCGATGTCAGTTGTTTACACCATGGACATGGATATTTATAACCGTAAAATTTAAAATGATTTGGTAACTTATAATCTCAAAATTAAAGTCTATATATTTTTCCAATTAATATTTTTCTAAAATATTGGAAATAATATTTTCCAATTAATCTTCTTCTAAACATTGGAAATATAGATTTTTTCTAATGATATATAGAAAAACTTACTCTGTTTATAATATAATTTTTAAGTTATAATATAAGAAAAATCTTTTGCATTTTGATTAATCTTTCATTTTACATGAAACTTGAATCGAAAGAGTGAATTCCAAAAATTGCATAACTTATACATTCAAAACTAAAAATCAAATATTTTATAATTTATAATTTCAAAATTAAAATTAATACACCCTCTCCAATATTTTCATAAAATCTAAACATTTCACCAGAATACGATCACTTTTAAATACTTAATATATAAGAGTAAGATAGAAAAAATATCATAGTTTGTTGAGACAACTGAATAGCCACTCACAGCTTGTGAATTTTTTGTTATTCTTGAAATTTTGTAACATATTTGTATATGTATACAGATACATGATGGTACACTTTTTTTTATGTTTTATTATACAGACTACTACAGAGTTTCTGTTTATAGATGATTTTGATTACTTATTCTGCATATGCCAATGACATCTACAACATGTAATTTTCCACTATAAAAGAAAATTACGATTTTTTCCTAAACAATATAGATGACAAAAAACTATTAAAAACTCTTCAAATTTTAATCACAATTATAAATAGCTAAAAATAAAAAATGAAATAAAAATACTAGTCTTGAATATTTAATTGGTAAATATATAAATTTGTCACTATGCAAAACACCAATAATACATCTAAGAAGAAACACAATTGTATCTAAATTTAAGAATAATTCTGATGTAGTAAAAATAAATTAGCAAATAAAAAAAATTGTTCAAACTCTAATTTCGAAGATCAAGATTAAGTTAAATTTTGATTAGCACAAAAAAAATTCAAACATCTCTATAATACCAAGATCAACTTTTCTGAACTTCAAATCATCAAAACTAACCTCTGGGCAGCTGCCCCATGGCTTTATACCCCTCAGAGTTCTCGTCGAACATAAAGAAAATCCGATCTTGTTGTTGCATTATGCAAATTGCTAAACTGTTCAAACCCACCCACCAGAGATTCGAAGTGAAACAGAGAATGAGAGAATTATATTTATATTATCTAAAAAGGTTTTTTCCAGTAATGGAAGACTAGGAGTTTTATTTATTTTTTAAACTTTTTCTTGATTTAAATTTTACATAAATTAGTTGATTAATTAAAACTGCGAATTATTATCCTTATACTATTATCCAGTGTTTTAATCTTTTACTTTATTTGAATCTTTGATCGGAGGATCCTCCGATCAAAGATTCAAAATAGCACAGAACCACAGAGTCTTGAAATCCTTACTTTATTTTTATTATATTAGATTTCTCTATTTCGATATGATTAATTTATTTAGTATTATTTTTCATGTATTATTTATGATTTATTAATAATTTAATTAAATAATATGAGTCATTACATACTTCCTCCCTATAAGGAACTTTATATAGAAGTTAAAATTTAATTATGTACCTTTTTTAAATTTGTTTTCTTAAGTATTTTCCACATCAACCTCTATTATAACTAGTATAAGAGCCACCCCAATAGGCCTTTTTAAAAGACCACAACAAACAGTGAAAGTTCACATCACGGGAAGCACTAGTACTCTCTAGTTATTCTTCCCAATTTTTAGTACTAGGCTTAAAGCCTCTTGGTCTAAAGAGGGCCCCAAGGCCCGAGACTTTATCTACCCAAGTAGACATCTGGTCTAGTACACCACTTGCATACACTAGGATTCTTGAAGGGATGAATTAACTTCCTCCACAATTGCTATTAGGTAATCAACCCTAGGCATTGAAATCAAACCTCATAAGTCCACTGAAAATTATTACTCCAACCCTTCATTTAGACTTTGGCATCACAACTCCAATATTAGGCACTTTTGCTTCCTTAAGATGGTCTTAGGTACCATCAAGAATTATACAAGGAAAAATAACCAGGTGCATATGTTCGTTAATTGATTTTGTCACCAACCCATAATGTTTTACTTATAGATAACCTCATTTGTAGGTTTGGGCTCCTACAAGATCATCAAAGGAGCTAGCCCTTTCATCCCATTAGTGGAATTCCGTTAATCAGCACCTCATAACATGCACTCAATGCATCAATTATAATCGTCATATCATTATCTCATAGAAACAAATCCACATATTAACTCTCACATGTCATCATGAGAACATAACATCCTTGTGATCAAAACATCATGAATAGTGATCCACCACATGCTCACACATGCCATCATTAAACATCTCTCCATAAAAACTACATGCATTCACCACATGTCATTGCATCATAAAATTATAACCTTAACATATATTTATGAAATATTATCATTACACAAACATAATAAATGGAACCATGTGTTAGCAAAACATCATAGCATAACATCATGAATATGATAATAAATTTTTACGCATATCACATGTAGACCAATAAAACATCATGAGCATCCTTATCATGTTTCATCAACAAATCAAATTTACTATCGTACATAAATAAATAATGAATGCCAACTTTTATAGATAATGAAAGCCTTATCATAAAAAATCCATTTAATACATAAATCTAATTGATTAAGTTTGATAGTCCCAATTATCTCTATAAGAAATCATTGATACTATTAGTTCCATGAGATCATCCAAACATTGATCATCTTCTGATTATCATTTTCTCTACTTTCAACAAGAAGGTTAACAATTCACAAAACATGTGTAATCACCATTTTAGAATCCTTATTTTTTCATATATTTTTCTTCTCTAAATACATTGTTGATTTCATGTAATCCCGCATCGTTTAGAGCCATAATCTCTAGTAATGCATGTTTTCCTACCTAGGGATATTCAATGAAATTTGGAACTAAGTTATCATTGTCCTTACTGGCATGCGATAACTCATTGATAAAAAAATTCTTGATTTTGTATATCTTTTGATCATTACCCAAGGTTCTTAGCACTTTACATCTTTGGATTATCGATTTAAGGAATGCTATACCCAATAACATATAAAGACTTTATCATCATTATTTAAGTTTTTTGTCATGCTTAACACATACATGAAAAATAGTTAAGCCTTAGTGATTGATCCATCACCTAGTAATTATCATTATTACCCTTAGAAGAATTAGTTCATCTAATCCAATAAATGCTTAGTCATTTCCATACAAGATTATCATTCCTTATGCTAGGTGTTTGTTCTTCCATATCTAAGACTCAACTTATCATATAACATATTTCCTTCGCCTTTGAAGGTATGGAAATTGATAAGTAGATAGTTGTCATACTTTGAACATCTAAACATTTAAACATTTCCCTATTCTATCACTTGTTATCCATTCCTATATTGACACTTTAAAATTGTATGGGTCATCACTGTGACCCTTACTAATCATCCTTATTATTTGTTCATGTTGCTCACTACTTATCAATATCATTATAAGAGATTGCCACTTATCGTTATGTAAAGTTGACCCTAGTCTTTAATGCATTTTTATAGTTCTCCTAGCACTTCAATGATATACATTAGGTATATACCATCAATATTCCTTTGAGCTCTAAGGAACTACTCTATTCATAACAATTCCATATTGGTGTTACTTAGACTGAGCATCTTGCTCAACTATCACTAATATCCGACTAGTTAGGAGAATACACTTATATGCTAAGGTGTTTACACTTTTCTGCTTGTATATTTTCTTATAATTTCTATTTGGTGTACTTTATTTCCATCCTATATGAAATCATGGTTTTATTACCTCTTTAATCTAATGTTACCATACTTCCTATGAATCCTAAAAAGGACTTGTGTTGATGTCCCAATCATTTAATTCAAATGTTTAACTAACAAAAATTACTTCCCAATATGCATCATCTTTATTTACAACTTATAGTGATTCTTGTCCTATTCCTCTTTGGATATAATTCTATTATTCAATAACCATTTTCCACATGGTTATTCATTCATAGGATACTTGAAGAGTGCTAATTTATTTCATCTTGATTATTCCTATATCCAAAATCCATCATATTCTAGGATAGGCTATCACTTCTCATTGGTTTCTTATAGTCATTTATGAAACTTCCGCTCACTACCTTAAGTATTGATCCATTACCCTTTCATGTTTATATCTTCGTTCCAAATTAGCTATGGTTAGCAAGACTACAATAATTTATCACCATTAAAAAATCTACAAATTTGTCCTTTTCCCTCCCCCCATAATCTAATTTTATCAGATATAAACCACTAACATTAGGGATCAAACTTAAAAACTTTCCTTTCTTTCTTAAACTCCTTTTTTTTCTTATACTTGTTTCCCATATTATTTTAATAATATGTTAACTATCCTTCTAATGATGATTTCATACTATCTTAAGTTACATACACATTGCTTTCATTATCAGGGAATTATACTGTTATTTCCTCAAATGGTATTTTCCCACATGTTTGTTGAATAGTTAATGTCTTCTTTGCTTCCTTAGGTTACTTAGGTAATTTTAACTTATCTTGTGATTGTATTGTACTTCACAAATATTATTCTCTTTAAAATGTCTATAGTTGATACTCTAAGCCTATACTCTCAAACATAAGGGAACTCTTATTATACATTCTACTTCTTGATTATTCTATATCCAAAATCCATCATATTCTAGGATAGGCTATCACTTCTCATTGATTTCTTATAGTCATTTGTGAAACTTCCACTCACTCACCTTACGTATCGATCTATTACTCTTTCATGTTCATATCTTCCTTCCAAATTAGTTTTGGTTATGAAGACTACAATAAGTTATCACCATTAGAAAAATTGCAAATTTGTCCTTTTTTCTCCCTCCATAATCTAACTTTATCAGATATAAAAAAATAACATTAGGGATCAAACTTAGAAACTTTCCTTTCTTTCTTAAACTCCTTATTTTTCTTATAATTATTTCCCATATTATTCAAATAATATATTAACCATCCTTCCAATGTTAATTTCATACCATCTTAAGGTACATACTCATTTCTTTCACTTTTGCATTCATTTGATGTCTACTATTGGGGAATTATACTGTTATTTCCTTAAATGATATTTTCCCACATTTTTGCTTGAATAGTTAATGTCTTCTTTACTTCCTTGGGTTACTTAGGTAATTTTAACTTATCTTGTGATAAGCTGAAAATATTAATCTCTTTAAAATGTCTATAGTTAATACTCTAAGCCTATACTCTCAAACATAAGGTAACTCTTATTATATGTTCTACTTCTTTTCATGTACTCCACAATTCATGAACACAACATAATTCCATTATCTTCTTTTTAATATATTGTTTAAAGAACCTATAATTTGTTTTTGCTTCCGAAATCTATGGAATTTCCTATTGCGCATGTGGGTTTATTTACATCCCTCTTTTGGGTTGATGAAAGTCATGCCTATCTTCTATGGCATAAGCAACATGCATAATATTATTGACTTCCTAATACTAGCATGAGAACAAAGAAGAGGGGAGAATAATATGAGAAGACATATCCTATAGATGTCCAAGGGATAAGTGTCAAATCTCTATTATTCTTTGCTAATTCTAGCATGCACTCCACCTAGGGTGTTCATACTCTTGTGTTGATTTAGGCTTGTATTGGGTCATGTGTATTACATATGGAGTAGTCACGAGGATGTCCTCGATGCTTTTGGAAACTTTTGAATTTCTCCTTAATGGTAGGTGGTTTGATATTGGAAAGCTTCTCTTAAGTAACTCCAAACTAAACTCCAATATCTTTATAATTTCCATTTTTTAGATCTCGAATATATTGCCTCCCTAAGATTTCTTTGCAAATGATTTAAGAGACTAGGGGTGTATGATATTTCTCTCTAGAGAATATGATGGGATATCCCCAAGGATGTTGTTTCCCTTGACACTCATAGTGCATGTAGATGAAAAAAAGAGGCAATCTTAAAACAAATCATTCATAAATTCAATAATTATCTTTAGTAACAACAAGTTATCCACACTAGTTAACTCCTAATGAACATAAAGAAGCATTAGTGCATGTAGAAAATAACGATCATTATTATACACTTTTATTTGATACTCCCTCTTAAACCATTCATTATTTACTATTTTTCCCTTATTCAAGAGGCAACATCATCCTTGGAGTAATATTGACCAAATAACTATCAATATGCCCCAATTGAGCACCATATTTTGATCACATATAAATATATGAAACTAAAATTTAGAGATAGCACCATAGAGACATAAAAACTCACTTTGTACCTTAGTACCTAATACATATTATTGGAACTTAGTTACCTTGCAAGGAGTGAGGCCATAATCAATTTCCATTCCATAGATCTAATTTATGAGTACTCTATTGTTTAAGATATATCTCAATTAATTTAATTACAATGGTGTCAAGTCAAATGTGTAGTGTGGCCATATTAACTAAATTTTCAATTAATTTTTTTAAGAATATTTTCCTCTATATCATCTTTAACTTCATAATAATATATACTATAAATATGCAAATCAACTATAATAATAACTACGTAAGAGATGTAATGTGATGTTATGTTATGTTCTTTTATATAAACATTTTGACTTGGTCAAATAAATAAATAAAATAAAATAAATAATTTACTCATGGGGTTTTTTTGGGATCCATGTTTTGATAAGCCAAGGTTTTGCCCATGGTATTTGTTATAATGAATCCTATTTAAAATCTTGAGGAAATCCATTATGGAATGGAGGAGTACCTTAGATCCATATTAACTCTTGGTAGATCGACACTTGGTAGATCCAAATTTAAGATAGATCTAGGTTAATTATATTTGAAATTAAATTATATATTACATTAAATTGTGTAATTTCATATCTATTATATTCATAGTTAAATTATGTCTTACATTGAACTATATCTATTCAACATTTAGTATCATTAGTTTTTTTTGATTATAATCAAACTATATAGAATATAATTTATTTATTTTTCTTTCGTAAAAATAAATTAAAATTATAAATAAATAATTATGTCTTACTATATATATATCTATATATATATATATTAATATATATATAATATATTATAGATTGACTAGAGGTTATTTGTACATGGGGTCAATTCTGACCACCATTATAACCATATGTGCCTCATGTACACCGCTTTCCACAACACAGGTAATCAGGGGTTTAAACCTCTTTGGTACATAACAGTTCATTTTCATGGCATGTGCTAATAAAGTTTGCCCAAATAACTTATATTTATAAATATATATATATATATAATATATATATTCATATGAAAAAATATAAATATTGATTTATACAATAATATAATTACTTTATATAAATTTTCTTACAATTAAAAAAATAAAAAATAATTACATGTTTTTTCTTTGAGAAGAGAAACATGTACTTCCATTCATATTCAAAGAAAATACATTTTGTATATGCACACAAAAAAGTGTGCATTCACCTGGATCTACCTAGATCCATGTGTGAGGATCATAGAAAAATAAAATTTCATTACACATTCTTATAAGCATTCAACAAGTAGGGGCCAAAATGGCCTTGTAGTGAAGTAAAAATGAAAAAGAGGAATATAGAAAATAAAAGTCAAAGGAGAAGATCAAGAGTAGTAGAAATCACTAATCTTCCTCTCCTTTCCTCCTTTTTTTTGGAACATGTTGCCAATCCCCAGCTTTTGGATCCACTAGTACCAGAGCCATATTGCTTTCCGTTGTCTCAGGGGGATGCTCTTTGTTTGAATTACTGCTTTTTGATACATGGACACGCTTTGTTCCCACCGTGCCATCCTCAATGTGTACCTGATTTTTCTGTTGATATGATTCCTAAATAACTATTAAATCTATCCCACTCTAAAAGTGGGTAGTATTTTCATTCTTTTCCTGGGTGCCCCCATAATATTTTCCTATATTCTTATTTATGTCTTCTTCTTCTTCAAAGAGATATGGATCTATGAACAACCATCCCTTTGTCTTTGGTGCTTTTTTATTTTTGATGTTCTTTATAACTTGTGGCAAGCATTCTGTATATGTCTTGTTTGGAAGCAAGAATGACATTGGAATGTCGTATTCTCATAATCTACAAGTTGAGTCCACTAAAAGTTTTTATGTTTCAATATGATGTGATCTAGCAATCCTTTGTTAAGATATATCTCCACACAAATTCTTGCAAAAGTAAATACGTCTTTCTCCATTTTTTCCATGTCCCTCTTTTTTATTTTTCTCAATGTATTACCAATACCTTCTAGGACCTATGTGTGCCAAAAGTGAATATGAATATTTGTGAGCCTTATCCAAATCAGTAGTATTGTGACTACCATATTTGTTGCATTGAATTCAAGAAACCATGGAGTGATAAAGGGTCCCGCTTTACCCTAGACCACGGTCCTTTATTATCTGCATAATCATAGTCCTTATGTGTATCAAATTGTACAATTAAAAAACCTTTGGAACATAGATAGAAATCAAAATTTGGGGTCCAAGAGGAGAATATCCATTGGTGTAAGGCTTCTGCTTTGGGCTAGAAGCCATTAAAACGATTGATAACCACCTTGGATTTCAGAGTTGATAAAAGTGTATTCACCTTTGGACAATCAACTTCCATTGCTGAAGAATGCTCCATTTGATCAACAATATAGGTGCTTGAGATGCTTTGTATCTATTCTATTGGGGAGGAAGGTTTTCCTTTCATAAAATCTTTGAAGGAGGTAGATTTCCCATTTGGATTCCTAGATGTTGAGGCACTAGCTCCTTAGTTACCTCCTCTCGGCCTTTTGTTCAAAATTATTGTTGAGTTCCTTCTGATATTATAATCCTGGATCTCGAAGAATTACTGAGCACCTTCCCTTCATCTTGTAGGCTATGACAAAATGCAGGAAACCCTCATTTTTATCAATGGTTTGCTTTAAAAGAGTGATGGAAGTAGAATTGCTGGTCCAAATGGAGCATGACTTCCCAGTCAACTTCTTTATAAAGACTTGATTTTTTTTTGATCCATTGCATGTGTAGATACAGGTTGAGCATATCCCAAAGGGTGAAATGATTCTCTCTTTGGGTCAAAAATCCATTTGGACACAGAGGATGGACCCCTTGCCACCTCCATCGCCCATGGAAAAAAGTTTATTTGGATTACTGCGTTTATATACTTGGACAATATATCCACCCCGAACTACCATGTATATCCAAACAAGTATTTTACAAATAATAGGAAACCAATAAAAAATAGCACAAAACGTTTATCCATTAGCCCCTTCCACCCTAGATGCATTTAATTAGAAAGATTAGCTTCGAATACCCGAATTAGACACACATCAATGTAATGGAACTAAGTTGCAAATGATTGTGTCTAGAGAGTGACCAAACCCATTGACTCATTGTCACATCCATTACATGTTAAAAAATTATAAATATAATTTAATACCATATATAAATTGCATCGGAATTATATATAACATTAATAGTTACACAGGAAGGAAGAGTAAGAAGATCAAACCAATTCTAAGAAATAAATTATGCAACAAAAAGTGAAGCATCCTAATTCATCCAAACAATATTAAATTTTGAATTAGTAAATACATTTATTTTAACTAATATTTGCAATGTTGACATGTAAAGAAACACATACCTATCGGTGAGGAGTATACTTTAAAAATGTTTTTGCTTGGTTAAGAGCTTATCTTCCTTAGACATAACAAAACAAGTTAATGGCCTAAGACCGAGAGATATTTGGTAGGTGTGAAAGCTTGCCCCCTAATGGATCACCAACAGATAGTTCTAGGTAGCATGGTTTTTCTTGAATAACAATGATAAGTCAGCATGAAATCATATATAATAGCTAGTAATAACTATCTCCACTGTTAATTTGATAACTACATTATGATAAAATTTCGAAAAACGTTCCCTGATTTTTTTAACATAATCTGTATTAAATCTGATTTAAAAAGAAAGAGAAAAATGAAAAAAATGAAAAAAAAAATGTTTATGTAAGCTTTACATTAAGTGATGTATTAATTGGTTAAGTTTATAAAGGTGATTTCGTGATGAAACTATTCTATTTTAAAAACTAATGTAAGTGATGGTATCACTTCGTTAAGTTTATAAAGGTGATTTCGTGATGAAACTGAGATGCCAAAATATGTAATGGCTTTTTTTTCTCTATTCATCTTCAGAATTCTCTGTAAAAAAATTTTGTTGAGAGTAAAAGCAAAAATAGAGGGTTAGTCCCATCCGTGGTTGATTCCAATTGGCTATAAGCCTTAATGAGATTTTCTTTCATCCCAACATCTGTGATGTTCCTTCCGTTCCTTCCGTTTTAGTGTTTGGGTTTCACTTTTTTTTTTTTTTTGTTTTAAGCATTATAGGCAATATATCACGTTGAATACCCTCCCCACATGCAATGGGCAATGGTCCACATAAAGCTTAATAAAAATTGATCTTTTTGTTTTTGATTTTTCATTTATATTTTTAATTAAGTTATAAATATAATATGTTACTATATTTAAAAGAATAAAATAATTTTTTTTAGATATAAGGTTATAATTTATAAATATTTTCTATAAAAAATTAAAAAATAAAAAAGAAATTTTTCTCTAATTACTAGATTTCAATTTGAACCTGGATTAATATTTATCTTTTTTGGTGCAATAATACTTATATTTTGAGAATTTTTTTATAGAAATTATAACTTTTAACTAGCTTACCACCTTTTCTAGTGAGTTTATCACCATTTGCAAACTTTAACTAACCATCACCTTGCTATGCTATTCACCACATTTGCAAACTCTAATAAGCTTTGCAATGTAACATTGTTTAAGTAAAATATGCATTCCTTCATGGAGAGGAATTAAGAAGCTCCCTTACCAATTGACAATGGAGCAGTAAAGATAATACTTTATTAAAATAATCAATCAATTCCTGTTCCACCTTGGTAGCATTATCATGGACTTGAGCCTTTCCTTCATAAGCATCCCACATATGCTTATCCTTGCTATTGGATCTGCGAATAGCTTAAGAATAGGAAGACACTCCATCCCTGGGATCTCAAACTTATTGTTCATGGAGTTGCATCCATTAGTCGAAACACATCATGTGATAAAAAGGAAATATTTCTCTTTTATCCATCCACAAGCCTTACAATTTAATTAATTAATTGTGCTCATTTCTAAATTTGTATTATAATACTGCAAATCTCAAATTTATGCCTTGATTTGTTGGTACCCATAATTATATACATAAGATTACTATTTTCAAATTTCAGAACTTGAAAAAATACTAATAATTATCTTAGTTAGATGAAGCTACTTGGTGTGATGACTTCTCCAAGCTAGGTCCACTTCCTCCATGTTGGTTAGTTCTACCTTGATCTTGTTGAGTGCGCTGTAATAAATAAAAATATTCATTATTCTAATGAATATGAGGAGGTTTGGGTCTTTACTTCTTGCAATGGTTATGATTTGTTTTCTTGTGTTGATGTAGTGAATTATGGTGACCATTTTTGTGTTGAAAGATGTTTGACAACTTAGTATAAGGGAAATGTGTAGGCATAATGTAAGAAAGTTTGTGTATATTTTTAATATCAGTTCATATGCTTATATATATATATCATATATATATATATATAATATAATATATATATATATTAATAATATATAATAAACGAAGCTCAAATAATTTCAAGTAACAATGATCTATGTTAATAAAGTACAAAACTACATGTTATAGCTAAACCATAGAGGATAACAAATTTCTTCAAAGCTATTTTTTAACGCAATCAAATCCAACAACTAAAAATAAATGATTTAGTAAGTTATAACAATTAAGATTAATAAAAAAATAACTAATATTAATTTAGGGTAGTTAAGATATATATATGCACCAATATCTCATTAAACACTTTAATAATCATCATAGTAAATAATATTGAAAATTTCCATCTCAATTTATAAGTGGAATTAAAAATTAAAAATGAAGAGATCAAAAGTTAAACACTATAATTTATAATGGATTAATAATTAAACGATATTACATTTTTTAGTTTTGAATCAATTATAAATAAATAAATCAAGAATTAAACATTATAATTTGTAAATGGATTAATAGTCAAAAGTTAAAACATTTTTTAATCAAGTTTGAAGCGTTTTTTTGGGTCAATTTTATTTAAAATCTGGTACAATTTTTTAGAATCATATAATTAACTTGCAAAAATCAAGTGTCTATGGGGTTTTTCATAGTGCAAAATCCATTTATACCGTCAAAAGTTTATTTTAACGAACCAGAAATCACAACCTTACTAAAAATTGTATTGTGAGATTTTGGCCCAAAAAACCATTTTGAATATTAATTTATAATTCAACTATTAAAAATTAATAATTTTAAAGATAATAAAAAAAATATTTTTTCAAAAAATTTCGATGTAAATAACTATTTAATATATATTAATTTATAAAATAATATTTCGCAAACAAAATGTTAATAATTAAGTATATTTGAGGCATGGAATTTTTTTTATAAATTATAGTATTTTTAAAACGAGCCTAGATCCATCTTAATTTAGGATATACCAAATGCGTAGAGGAATCAAAGTTTTTGAGGTACACACCTTTTTTAAAGTGAAAATAGATTTGGTTCTAAGTAAATCTGAAAATAAATAAATCTAGACTAATCTAAATCACTTAAATAATTAGCAATAACAAAATCAGATTCAATTTATCTGATTAGTTTATATGGTTAATTCAATTGCTTAAAAGTTTAACCCCATTGATTATGTCAGCACAACAACAACATGAGTTTGGGGTCCAAGCTTATAATCCCCAACTAACGAGGATCTATCCCAACATGAACCTTGGATGGATCCACCAGATAGATTATACCCACAGGGTTTTCATCCCTGGGATCAAACTAGAATTGGCCTTACCAAGTTCTCTACAAATACAAAATAGATAGACAACTCAATATGATCTTAATGCCTAGCTCCCATCCCCTTTTATAGGCTTGATGGACTCTTTGGAGGTTTTATTTTATTATTTTCCCTCGGAAAACGAAGGGAAATACCATGGGAAGATACCATGGGTAGATTTCGTTTATTTTGACCATATCCAGAAAACATAATTTACAAATCCTCCCACCCAAAGATTGCTTTCCCTCAAGCAATCCATTGCTATCCACAATAGAAGCATTTGAAAATAATATCAGGATCCCCTACAATCTAGTGTGCTATTCTATGCCTCCATGTTAAATGATCCTGAATGGATCCTCTGATACCTGGATCCCAAACAATCCTCTAGCCAATCCTACCCCCAATGAATTCTCCTGGATCCCAATGCCACCTAAGACCCGGGACCTATGGGTTATGATACCATCTCAGCCTTCCACCACTTCCCATGCCAAAGGGCCTAAGCTGCAATATGCTCTTGGTTGTGAGTATCCTCTTAGGAATCAACCCATCAATAAAGTACCAACTCATAATATCTCGCAAATCCATGCCTTGGGAAGCATAAATACTTGCAAATCTACTATGTTGATGCTACTCGATGTTCAACCCTTGTTGCTCCACTCGGTCACCCAACATGATGCATTTGGATAACTCTGCCCCGCTCTTCTCAATGTATAAATGTGGGTTGGTAGTTTTTGCAAGCCTTATTTATCTACTCCTGTAGAGGGTTGCTCTGGAACTCCCAACTGTACTCCTCTTACTACCTTGTGAGGGACTTGAGTCGTTCCTCAACACTAGACAACTTGGTCGTTGATTCGATACATTCCCTATGAGCTCCTCAAATTTTATATTCTCCTGTAAGACAATGTCTCATATTGTTCAGACTCTCTACTTCAACATCATAAGATCTTTCTTGAAATGCATGATCCTCTCCCGAAATTCCTCTACTGGCAATTCTGATTCCCTGTTGAATGTCTCTGTATCTGCCTGCACTAGATGCCGCACGACCACAACTTCATCTTGAACCTTTGACTGACCCTGTAGAAATGGTTCATCCTACATACTATATTTATCATGCTTCCCTGCATGATCATGCTCATCATGTCGGTTTATTACTGCTGGCTCCTTATTTCATTTTCCTTGAATGTCTTCTTCCTGGCCTTCTCCACATTCGGGGATAAGTTTTCCACCCTCTCTGGTTGTTAAACATGGATGTACTGGTGGACTGTTATCTACACCTGATGGCCCATACTCTTTATGGATTTCCTCCTGGATATCTACAGACTCAACTACCACATCATCATGAGGAATTACGTCCTACCTTTCCCCATGTACTTTTTCAATCCAACTGATTATCATTGGCTTGTCCTGCAGGTTTCTATGAAAATCATGGTGTTTCTTCTCACCATTTGTGCTGCTTGGATCCTTCATGGGTGCTCTCTTGAAAACCGATGAACCCGACTATGTATGAATCCCCTTGATCTAAAGGAGTCTTTAGTTGTTCTAACTTTGTTGCCTCCTTATCACCTGGACATGAATGGTTGAATGCCCAAGGTCCCTTGCAAATAAAACATAGTCCTCTCCTCCTTAGTTCATTCTTTCTATAGGTTTTACTACCTTTATTCTTGCTTCCCCCATCAATCCTTTTAAGCTCCTTCTTAGTCAACACCAATTTGAGCAATTTTATGTTTTGCATGATCAATTTATCGACTAGATCATAGGAGACAGGTGATAAAATTAGTTCCTTCCTCGAAATGGTCAACAATTTAGATCTTAGTATCTTGCAGATGTCAACATCTCCTTCAAGGAACAAGGACACAATATTTTTCATGCTTTTTTTGACACGGTCTGGATGGGCTAAGGTAATTCTGGTGTAAAATTTCTAGAACACATAAAGGATTAAGTCGTCACATTCCAGATTCAACATGAAGGTTCCAAAGTTAAACTCTGCCATGAGTAATAAGATTCTGCATCGCTTCTGAAAGGTAGGAAGCATGATGTTATCCAACCCTTGAAGGACTTCTATTAGTTGCAATATATCTCTCATGATATCATTATTGTAAGGCAGTAGTGGCGATGTTAAGGTTATGACCCTGCTGGGACAAGAAACAAGTGTGAGCTTGACCTCTTCACAAGGATGCTCTGGAAGTTTGGGTTGTATTAATGCAAGCTTGGATGACTTGAGAGTCCTGCTGAGTTTCTTCCATTCTGGTTGCCCACCTTGGATAGACATGTGTCTAATTCCTCCAACTTATGAAGGTCTATGAATGGCTTTATTTTTTGCTATTCAAAGCCAAGTGCGAAGATCTTAGCTCCTCTTACTTGACCTTCCTTCACCTCCCATGTTTGTTTTTGTTGCAAAATGACATGGACCCTTTTTGAGAATGGTTTGCTGCTTTGACCATCATTTTGGTCTATGGAAGTATTTTTGTACAAAGGGCCATATATACTCACTAGTTCATCAAGAATTTTCTGGGTATTTTCCAAAGTCTCTTCAAGACGACCAATCTTCTCATATACCAAAGCAGTGAAATAAGAAAGATTACATCAAACATTACTATGCCTCCTCAAATTTTGGCCCTGCTGAAGCTTCACTAACAAATAGCTTCCCAACCTTGCAAGAAAAACATGTATATTTCCAAACACATGAATATAAAATGGGAGCAAATCTGACTAAAGAGTAGATCCATTCATAAGAGGCAGATGTACATACTTGATAAATCGTTCCACCATAAACTATAGCCTTGGATTAATTTTCTCCAAGCGTTGGTTCCCATCGGCTCAGAATAAAGTTTGTTGTGTAGGCAAATTATTTTGAAACAAATATAGAAAAACAAAAATAGAAATACACCCTCATCCTAAGCAATTTCTTCCACCAAGCATATGCATGCAACAGTATGGGATCTCCCTCAAGAATGTGCTCCTCTAATTGAAGGGTTGTTCTGGCTATTCTTAAATTAAAATTGTTGTTAACCATCCAAATGCTGATCTATTATCAACCTGTTTTGCAATGGCCCCTTCACCAACTTCACCCAAAGCAACCAACAATGGATAGAACCTTTGGCTAAACAGGTGGATTTTTCGTGCGTGACTGAGGCTTCTCCTTTCAAACTAGATGATCTATTCAAATCCTCGTGCTTTACTCGTGAGAGCACACATCCTAGGTTGTAATAATACCACTCTAAGATCCCAAACAACGAAATAATCAACAGATCTGACACATTTAGGTGTTCTAATAAGGATGTTTCAACAAAACACTGAACACTTCAACAAAACACTAAACACAAAGGGATCTGGATAAATGAAACCCTTATTTCAATTAATACTTAGAAAAACGAGACATGCCCAAATACAAGCAAAATAATGGAGTCCCTACCTTGGTATACACGACTGCTCAATGCACAAGAAAACAAAGACACTAAAGCACAAACGTGAACCTTGGATGGATCCACAAGATAGATTATACCCGCGGGTTTTCGCCCTTGGCATCAAACTATAATTGGCCTCGCCAAATTCTCAACAAATACAAAATAAATAGAGAACTTAGGATGATCTCAATGCCTAGCTCCCATCCCCTTTTATAGGCTCGATGGACTCTCTAAAAGATTTATTTTATTATTTCCCCTGAAAAAAACAAAAAAAAAATATCATGAACAAATACTATGATAAATACCATAGTAAGTATCATAAATAAATTCGGTTTATTTTGACCCTAACCAAAAATCAAATATTACATACAATCAAATCAAATTAAATAAAATTTCAAA
Organism: Pinus taeda; assembly: GCA_000404065.3. Classification (NCBI taxonomy): domain Eukaryota; kingdom Viridiplantae; phylum Streptophyta; class Pinopsida; order Pinales; family Pinaceae; genus Pinus; species Pinus taeda. Next base: position 18,386 of record APFE031198489.1, read on the forward strand.
TATGACCTCTTGGATATGCATACCTCTTAGTTACTTTTAAATTTCATAAACCAAAATTAATAAATGATTGATTTAATAATGACCATAAAAATCCATATTGATCAAAGTGGCCATCCATGAGGTGACCGTTAAACTCTCAAGTGGCATCTAATCAATGATTGATGCACCGTATAGCCACGCTGCAGTTGAAAGCATTATAACCTTGGTTACTCAATTATTTTATTTTAATTTTATTTTAATTATTTTATTTATTTCATGGTTCAATATGATGTATAAATTTATATTAATTAGATAAACATTTATTTTTTTATAAATATATGTTTCAAATCTGACATTAGTATGAGTATATTTCACATTCTAACCTATAATGTTGTGATTTAAATTTGTGGTTAAAAATTATTTGTCCACCGATTTTCATTATAATGACATTAGTTTATGGATGATAAATACCTTGTTTGAGATTTACTTGGTTATATTTGATTTTGGTGTATTTACATAATAAATTTATTTAATGTTGGAAAAAACAATCAATACGAAAAACTTTACTTAATTCAATTTCTGAGCACCAAGTGTGCATGGAGGAATGTCAACAAGCTAAATTTATTTTAGGTGTCCAACAATATTATTATTTAAAAAAATTAAACAAATATATAATAAAATATTAGAAAAAAAATAATTTGCATTTTTTTTAAACATCAAAAAATAATTCTCTATAAATAACTTTATATTTTTCTATTTTCAATTATTTTACTTCAATTTTATTTTATTTCATTTCATGGCTCACTATAACATATAAACTTGTATTAATTAGATAAATATTTATCACTTTATAAACACATACTTCAAATTTGACATTGGTATGAGCATATTCCACATTCTAACCTGTAATGTTGTGATTTAAATTTATGCTTAATAATTATTTGTCTACCCATTTCCATTACAATGACATTGGTTTATGGATGATAAATACCTTGATCTTTGAGATTTATTTGGTTATATTTGACTTTATTGAATCTCAACACTTATTATTTCTAATTTGTTATTTTATTCTTTATAAGTTATTGTGATAGCAAATATCAAAAAGACAGAAAAGTCATAAGCTTTAGGGTCTAAGCTTTAAGGTTTGAGCATATAGCATATCATATTTAATGACTTAAATCTTAAAATAATTATTATATAAATCACATATAGAATTTCACAATGATTAACTAATAAAAATAAAGACAATTTCATTAGTAATTGCATAGTTGTAAGAATCTTACATTGTATAAAGAAACTTATTTATAAATTAGGTAAATTGTAAATTGATGTGCTCCCAAATTTGATCCAATTTGAGTTTAAGAATGACTTTCCAACCAAACAACCGTCAATCAAGACAAATGAGAGCTTCCGAGTTCCTATTCATAGATACCTTATAAGCTTTTCCATCAAATTCTCAACAAAAATATATCCCACTTCCTTCAACTTCATTAAATATATTTTCTTTATCCATCCATGCAAACAAGCTCCATACATGAAAAAAAAGAGATAGATTTATTATATAATTTATTTTTTTCTTGACTTTTTCATAATTCAACTATTCATTTTCAATTTTTATTTTTTTTATTCTTTTTCCTTTATTATTCTCCTCTTATTATTATTTTTAAACTTGATTTATTATTATATTTCTTTAATTTTAATATTTTGAAGTTATATATATATATATATATATATATATATATATATATATATATATATATATATATAAATTAAATAATATAGGATATATAATAATAATAATAATAATATCCATTTTTAAGGTCAATAGCCAAGCCAGACACCAAATTGGTGTATGAGACCCCTTGTTTGTAGGACAAGGGACCCACCTCGGCGTAGCTATTTGACTGCTATACATATTGTTGTTGTAGTTAAATAGCGAAAATTATACCTCTGGTATCTTTTAGATTATTAGATAAAAATAAATTTTAAAAATTTGAAAATTATACCTACCATTTAAGTGGGTATAGATATTTCTTTCAATGTAGTTTGTATCACAACTTGAATCACACAAAATAAATGCTGGAACATAAAATATGTTTTCGACTTAACGGATGGGTTAGGGTTAATGGAAAAGAATAATTATATTTTAACTTGCAATTATTTCTAAAATCAGTTTCTATTTTTCACCGACGGAATTGTATCAAACTTGCAATTATTTCCAAAATCAGTTTTTATTTTTAGGTGAGGGAAATATATCAAATGGTAAGGAAAGCTCAGTACTTTAAATTTTCAAATATTTTAATTTTGGTTGGTTTTCTTATAAAATGACAAATTATTTCACAAATATATGAAATGGATGAAATTGATAGTATAAATCTTGCAATTGCATCCCAAAGTTATTGCAAAAAAAATTGAGAAGGTTATAACATGGTGTACATGGTGCAAACGCTACAATAAGATTTTCAAGTTTATGGTCCAATCAATTGTTTGAAAAATTATTTTTGCAATAATATTGAAAAATAAATATTTGTTTTTCAAAGTTAAACATTATAAGTTATATTGGTCAATGCTAAATTAATAGTGGTCATGCAAATCTAGACTCTTGCCTTGGGGTGACTCATAAGATAAGGGGTTGAAACTTATTTCCAAAAGATTTTTTTTTTTTTCTCTTCAATGAAATTGATTAATTAAAAAAAAAAGTCATGTTTTCATTTGAAGTGAATCCTATTTTTTTGAGGAATGTGGTTTTGATATGTTATGGTATTGACCCATAGTATTGTAATAATGCTTAATTCCATGTTAACAATCTCCATGGTAAAGTTGGAGTAAATCTCTATGGTTAAGAATTTTGTTCAATGTATTTTTTGAAATTTATATATGTTTAATTTATATATTAATTTTTTTTATAATTAATAATAATGATAATTGAAATAAACTTATAAATTAGTGAATTTTTATGAAATGTGAAATGTATAATTAGGTAAGTGTTTTGATGCTTATTATGAACTGAAACATATATCCTTTAATAGTCATTTAATTTATAGTTGCATTAGTAATATTGAACTCTTAGTAATTATTGTTGTTTTACTATGTTTTTCTTGTTACATGTATACTTTAGGCTTGATTGTAGGGAAAAACTCCATAGTTAAGCACACTTGAGCTAGAGGCAATTTGGGATGGGTGATGTCATGCCCCTACCTTGGCGGTAGTCTTTCAACTGCACAAACCGGAGTGCGGCACCACCGCCTAATTTCTTTTCACCAATACTCTCAAATGTGGACTACGCCCAACATTCCATACTTAGTTTATTTTTCACTTTCTAAGTATAAACATTCATAAAACAATGGAAACATTCATTTACACATCTTTCATCATCATTATTACTTTACACATATGCACCGCAGAAATATAATGGGAGGGGCAACTCCCTGAAGATGAGTCTGCCCACAATAATAATGATAATAGTTCAAATATACAAAATCAACTCTTGGAGAGGAACCCCAACTTTCTTCTCACAAAAATAGTGATTTTCACAATTCGGCCTCCAACCGTGCAGCCTACCCGAAATGTCGTTTGGAGGGCCCGCCCTTCATTGGGTTGAGTCACCCAACTCACCAACTGTCGTTCACCAACTGGTCCATTCAGCAAAACTTGTGGGTCGTTCAGACCTGCCCGCGCACCCACCATGACTCGACCTTCATCCATCGTTCACCCAAGCTCGTTAGCTCGTGTAGGCCTGCCCACGACGCTCACCAACTCGGCCTCGGCCCATTGTTCCACTCGAACTCCCGTTCATGTTGTTGCGGCACACCACCCACCCAGGTCACCTACCCGACTCACAATGGCCACGATTGCACCACCCAACCGAGGGTCGCCCTGCCCAACTCATCACGGTGCCCACACTACCAACTCGCTCGCCTATCATGCAGACTGCCTGTGGCTCGTCCACCCGCCTGCCTATCCGCTTGCGGCTCATCTGCCAGCGCACTTGCCTGCAGCTCGTCCACTTGCCTACTTGTAGTTCGTCTACCCATCTGACCAGCTTGCAGCTCGTCTGCTCGCTCGACCTGCCTACGGCTCGTTTGCTCGCCCGACCTGCCTACGACTTCGCCCATTCAGCACTTCTGCGACTCTTCTAACCTGGCTCAGTGCTTCGGTCAGGGTACCCTCCTGTACCTTGCCCTTTGCCTTATGCATCTAACTTCTTCACCTCGCATATCACCCTTGACTTGCTTGTTAGACTTGTAAGACTTGAATTGTTGTCTTCTCCATCCACTCGGCCACCAATATATACCAACTGCCATGGATAACTCGTGGGTCGGCCCGCCCAGGCCGACCTGCCCATTTGGCCAACTCGCCCACAACACTACGTCGGCTCGCCCACACCGTCGCTCCGTCAAGTCCACATGCCAAACTCGCACGGTACAAGGTGACCTTCGCGAAGTTCGTCATACTTAGCTGAATTTCCAATCCTCGGTTTTTCGACACCTCCATTGGCTCGTCGCGTTCATGCCTTGGGCGCCTTTAACCAATTGCCCCAGCTCGTCGCTTTGCTCCAACTTGTCCCATCGTTGCAACGAAACATCGCAACCAACGTGCTCGCTCACCGACTTGTCGCGCCCACTCGTCGACTCGTTGCACATTGCATCCACAACTCGTGGGCTTGACACGTGAGGTCTCGAGAAGTCATGGTTAGGTGATGCAAGCCCCAGAAGTAATTATTGACTCTATTTGATTCATTTCACTAGTTTCAATCTCACTTCTTCACCCCTGTGAGCTTCACCCGATGCTATAAGTGCTAAGTGGACTATTAAAAAATCATGAGAAATTAGTCACTTACAACTATTTCTCATGAAAATGGTCATAGATAAATCACTTACTTAACACAGTTGAATTCCAAAAGATGATATCTAATGTAAGATATATTATGAAATAAGTGTTTTGATGTCTATTATAAATTAATCTCTATAAATATTTATCAACCTTTAAATTTATCTCGAAAATTAAATCAAATTAAATTCCTTAAAATAGAAAAAATCTTCAAATTTTAGATTATATAAAAAAATGGCGTCCTATAACATTTTATCTCTCCATACATAGATAAATTTTAAAATTAAAATAAATTTTAAAATACTTTTATGAATATATGATAATCTAAAACTTACCATAGCACTAATCACAAAACCAACTCTTGATAACAAAGTTCGATTTGAATAACATTGAGAATTTGGCGCTCTATTGGCTCAAAGCCTAATAGAATTTTTACGACACCCTACCCTAACTAAAACGAGACGTCAATGGCATGCTTGTCAAGTGCACCATTCACCCTAACTAAGAAGGCACGTTAACATCATGGTTGCCAGCTGCTCCAGTTTACAAGATCACTGGTTTTTTTTGTTAACAATGTCGCTAAACTAAAAATATTTTTGCTTTAGCAGCAGAGAGTATGGCTATTCCTGGTTTCACCCTAAGTAAGAAGGCACGTTAACACCATGCTTGCCAGCTGCTCCAGTTTACATGATAACTGGTTTTTTTTGTTAACAAGGTCGATAAACTAAAAATATTTTTGCTTTAGCAGCAGAGAGTATGGCTATTCCTGGTGTGGGAATTTACATGCTGGAACGGGAAGCATAACTTCGAAAGAACTTCAGAGTTTCTTGAACAGCAAACTGTGCATAATGGAAGATGCAATCACTCTATTGAGACAAGCAAATCAACAAAATTGCAGAAACCCTTACAAAACCAGAGGACAAGATGGGCAGAAAATTTGGCATACAGCTGGAAGATCACTTCGCAGGTCCAATCGTTGTTGAGAAATAACCACTATAACCAATCAACCAGCTGATCCCAAGTCAGTTGATCGTCCACGTTGTCTCATTTCTCTGACATTGTCAATACTGATAGCAGTACTCTCTGAATTTAGCTGTTAATATTGCTCAGGTTGAAAGAATGTTTGAGACAGCAAGGTCATGGAAAATTTCAGTGTTTATAGTAGAACTATAGCCGTTGGGATATTTAGTTTCAAAAGTAAAATGGAACCCCACACTGGACTTCAAGGGTGTACTTTTGTGCATATTGCGTACAGTTAATCCTTATAAATGGGGTCGTAGTTTAATATATCTATCCTTTTAAAAATTATAAAATACCAAAATTCAATACATTTAAAACTTTAGTTTTTAAAAAAATTATAAAACTTTAATTAAAATTAACAAAGAAAAATACTCCGAAAAATTATTTATCTATTAATTAGACTTCCCAAATTAATAATTATTATAATATTAAGCTATACATAAACAAGTGCAGATATATAACTAATTAATACAGATTGATGACTAATCCAAGTTAAATAGCATCCTCACAATTGAATTTTATTTAATATTTTATCCTGACAACTATTTTTATTTAAAGTTTATTCTTTTCTTTTTATTAATTTTTCCTAACTTTATTATTAATATCAGTAAACCAATTTTATAACTATATTTATAATATTTTATTAAATAGAATTTATTACTAATAAATATTAAATAATTCTCTTTTAGATTTTCTAGCTACCTAATCTCCAACTTTTAGTCCTCAACTGCTAGTTTTAAACCTAGACAATGATGCATCCTTACTATTTATTCATGAAGATTGTATGAGTTTTTCCACCTTATCCAACCGCTAGTTTTAACAATAAATTGATTAACTACTAATTCAATGATATAATAAATACTAGCAATTGTCCCAAAAGGTACAAAGAGAGGCCGATAGGATTTTTAAATTGGAATTGTTGAATTTTTCTAGAAGAGATGTTGGTTCAAGTATCTTTCTAGTTGTACTCTTTGATCCTTTGTTAATATGGAATCAATAGAATTTTCGTCAGAGTAGACTACTTTGATCCAAAACACCCAAAAGAACATAATAAACCCTGAACACGTCAAATATAAATCAGGAGCACTCTTCCTAAGAAGAAGAATAATAAGTTGTACTATGACTTCTCAGATACTAGGAGAATAACTTGTCAAATATTTCAACCGGAGGCATTGGAGCTTTGTGCAAGGGTAAGTTACTACCAGTCCAGTTAAAATTTTATTCAAGAGATTCTAAGTGCTCTGCTTCTGATTTGCAAATTTAAGTCTTTTATCTTTTTAACATTAACAAGGATATTTACATTAACAATACATGAAAATACAAAAATGCCCCTCATACATTTAAGTGAAGGATATTCTTGATTTGTAATGCATTTGTCCAAAGACATGCTGATAGCTTGATATATTCAGCCCGATATAGAGGAAAGTAGTTTCATTATAGTATATACAAAGGTTCAACAATGTACTAAATGATGGGTAAAGCATTTGAGTTTAGAGATGAACTGAAACCTTTTAAAAATTGGAAGAAGAGTTTTCATACTCCTCGTTATCTTCATCCAGTCCTTTTCGGTTGTCTGACCAATACTGTAGTATGCATTTTTTCCATACGTTGGAACCCCTTGGGCTCCCTTTGTAGTCTTTAAAGATTTCAATTATATCCCAGATTCTGTCCACCTACTGCAGTTGTGTCACATTTTGTCTGCGACTTGCCCCATCCTGTCGTTGATGGAGGTGACCTTTAAGCTGTTGCAATTTAGATATCGAATTATCAAAAGATGTGTTTGACTGCTTGTAGACTGTGGTTGACCTTCTGAATCTATTCTAGAGATTGGGGGCAGCATGAGGAAAGTGCTCCCTTGAAACACAAGAAGCTTGTTCAAGTGGCTCTGACACCATAAGGAATTTGAGATGAAGAGGAAGCTTGCCTTCAAGCAGTTAATGTAATCATGACAATTACTTGCCAATTTTCTCTCCTAGCTACTACATTATGGCCCAGTTTGCCGCACCTGGTTGTTAACATTATATTTTAAAGGAAAATCTAATTGGACAAGTACCTTCATAGTTGATTTGTTAATGCTTTCCAAATTAATCTTATAGGATAGAAGTTCCCCCTACATTTTAAATTAGATTTTAGGTATATATGATAGGTTGGAGGATCTTGTTCATGTTTTTTTTGGACTATGCTTCTTCTTGCACTATAGTAGTGAGCATCAACCTCTATCAAAAAGTGACACTACTTACTTTGTTGTGTGTCCGACCAACTTCATATAAACAGGCATGACAGTTAAGCTGGTCTCCTTGTGGGAGTATACAAGCCAATTTTTGTGGGATTTAAAACCTGGAAGCAGCTTTAACAATGCCCATTTTCACTAACCTGGCTTGCCTCTTGTGGCTGGTTCCTGTAATGTTATTGTCTAGCCCTTCCAACTATTGTTTATAAACATCAGAAACTAGCTATCTGGCAAGCATGTCTTCTTTAGTTCCGATTCTCTGATCTAATGAAATTGACATCTTTCATGAAAGTGCCCTTTCATTGTTGTGATCTACACAGCCAGTTCTGATCCAAAAGTTGTTAATTCTCCCAACAATTTATTATTTTCCTTTGTGAAATGTTTCTTGATTCCAATTTTTCCATAAGAAGGAGATGCCTATCAGTTTGATCATATTCCACTCTTTTTACCTTTCATATCACCTATTTATCCCTAGAAAGGACCCTTTTCTAATGAGGGGCAACAAAAAGTACTTTGCTCAACAGCAATCCATGTCCTTAAAACTTTGGTAACCTCGCAGTTCCACATACTACACTTAACCATTTCTGACTTGTGACAAACCATATAACATCCATTTTTAAAGCCAGTATGATGTAGCTGATCCACAAATGCTAAACTGCTATGAAGAACCATCCATCCAAGTACACTTCAGAGTTAAAAGAAGAACTTGAATTGTTATTTGGCAATACACTGGGATACAAGGTCCATGAGTTGCTTATCTTTATTCTTGGAAGTTAAGATAATTATTTGCTTTCAAGTTTCTTGTAGTATTTGTGGACCTGTAGGAGAGCACTCAACATGAATTTCTTTTGTCGTTTTCTATCCTAAATTTCCATAGAACAGTGAAGGATTTTAGCTTCTAATTTTTGGTTTTGCATTTTATATAAGTCGGTTGCTTTTACTTGCTTGCATAATTTTGAAACAGTAATGGAGTAAATGAACATTGTTTAGAACTTGAGTGTTGTAACAACCTCAGTAATCTAAAATAAATTATTTGTGTGCCACAACAGCAATATTGCTTATTTATTTCTTTCTTTATGTTATTTTCAGCCTTTTCTAAGAGTTGTGCTTCCACTTCCACATTGTATCATACTGATTGTACTCTTTTTCAATTGATTGTACTCTTTTTCAGTTCCATTGACCTACTTATGTGATCATTTGTTGGACATTAATGAATTATCATATCTTTAACAAATTTTAATTTTAGTTTAAACAGTTGTGAATACTCTAATGCTTACTTTCTTTGGACACCGTAGAAAGTTGTTGCTGCATCAGGGGATATGCGCAAAGCTCTTCATGTTTGCAGGCAAGTCGGTTGCTTTTACTTGCTTGCATGTTTTTGAAACAGTAATGGAGTAAATGAACATTGTTTAGAACTTGAATGTTGTAACAACCTCAGTTATCTAAAATAAATTCATGCTGAGAACTGGCTTTTGAATTTTCAAGCATAGAGACATAATGAGAGAATTTCAAAAGAGGAATTCCCTCTGCTTTTTATAAAGAGCAGCAAGCATTGATGAATGAAAATCACTCTATATCACTCATTCTTTCTTGGAGGGCTATTGATTATTTTGTATTGTGCCATGGTCTTTTATTTGTGTGCCATAGCAGCAATATTGCTTATTTATTTCTTTCTTTATGTTATTTTCAGCCTTTTCTAAGAGTTGTGCTTGCACTTCCACACTTCCACATTGTATCATACTAATTGTACTCTACTTCAGTTGATTGTACTCTTTTTCAGTTCCATTGACCTACTTATGTGATCATTTGTTGGACATTAATGAATTATCATATCTTTAACAAATTTTAATTTTAGTTTAAACAGTTGTGAATACTCTAATGCATGGTGTCTTCAGGACCTCAAAATTTTGGACCTCCGAAAAATAATTTAAAACAAGTTGTATATCAATAAACTTTTCCATGTATGCATACATTCTTCATATGCGAATACAGTCTATAATGATATATGTTGTATACCCATGTCTAAAATGTCTATAACGATATATGTTGTATACCCATGTCTAAAATGTGGAGGATATTTTTGTTTCTTATAATGCTTCTAAGCAGATCTATTATTTAACAAAACCACTGATTATTCTTCCAAGTTTTGTCACAGAGAAATAAATATATGGTGACATAAACATGGAACATTAGCTAGTAATCTATCCTCTCCCTAATTCAGAAGTCTATCCAGAGGTGATGGTTGTTTGTGCTTGCAACCCCATCAACCATGTTAGCTCTCATGGGATTAATAACTATATTATCTTCCCAATACAAAGATTTGTGACAATCATCTTCTTTTATAGGATTCTGTTTACTAAATCTGGAAATGGCTACCCCAGATATTTTTGCAGCCACTCACTAAAGCTAGCTATTTCAAAAATTACTTCTGCAGTGAGACAACACAGTGGTTTGAGCTTCTTAACCTAGACAATCAGGCCTATCTATATATTTGATCAATATCTCAAAACAAGGTCTCAACAACCTCAAATTCTATGAACCAAATTTCTTCAGAGTGGTGACAAGGGGATCCCTTTGAAGCCAACAATTGTCCATAAGAGAATCAGCTAAATATATAGATGATGTGACTAGAAATATCTTAAAACTGCAGGCTATTTTGTACTCTTCTCTTCAATCCCATCAGTGATTTCTTCAGCAGCTAATGGCACAGTTTTAACCTGCTCACAAAAGCAAACATTCACAAAATCACATTAGCTTCTCCCAATTCTCCCAATCTAGTAATAAGCAGGCCAAGATGACCATAATACCCACCAACGAATCAAGTGTTTCAACAGCACTAACTAGATCTCTGTACTTCAAGGCGTAGAACATCTCAAGATAGCGGCGTGTCTTACGTCTTTCAAGTTTTGATACATACTTCCAAAAGCCATAAACTCCAGCTAGTGTCATTAGTCTCTCGAAATATATCTGCCACGTATACTTGCAAAAGATCCACTCCCAACACCAGACTGAATCATCTACACTACAAAAAATTCTAGTCTAATCCTAAAGAGACTGTCACTGTTGTCCCCTCAGCAATGCAACTTACAAAATGCAATGGATAGCATTTGCACTTCAATGTGAAGCGGTGGTAAAACAGACTGATAACTACCACATAACAAAACAAACTTGGTTATAAGAAGGAAACGAAGAGATAAATTAGCCATAAAATGAGACCCTACACTTACCTTTCATAGATGCTGGTTACCTTTCATAGATACGCTGTAAACCAGCATTGGAGATCCTGTCCCAGTAACCGGGATCTGTCTTGCACCTCTCAAAAAATTCAGCAATGCATTCACTTGCATTATCCCCGTGGTAGGGATCAATATGAAATCCAGACACCCCATCCACAATAATTTCAGCAGGACCTCCATTACATGTTGCAAATGTAGGAAGACCGCATGCCATTGCCTCAACAACAGTAAGTCCAAAAGCTTCATATAGTGCAGGCTGAAACATAACCAAGACAACAAACATTGGTGTCAGTGATAGATGCGATCCATTTTTAGAGGAACGATAATTGTAGAACGTTCACCAAGCATAATTAGCATTTGATAGGATCATAGATAAGAAATTGAAATCCAATTGAACCTTTAGGTGAAGGATCCTAACTTGAGGACAATTAGAAGGAAAAATCTAACCTGTAAAAAGGCACCCCTTGTGTCACAGATGTAGCGGTAAAGTTCACCATTTCGCACTCTATTCTTTTGTGCACATATCCATCGGAACTGACCATTCAGGTTATACTCTTCAATAAGTGTATGCATTTTTTCAATTTCAGCCACTTCTTCTCTATCTTTGGACTTTGATGGGTCAAAAGCACCAGCAACCACAACAAGGTTAACCAGCTCCCTCAAGCATTTGTTCTTTGCAAACCATTCAACCAGTCCTGTCATATTTTTCACCCGGTCGAGTCTTGCCATAGAGAAGATAATGGGTTTTTACAAAATATTCGTGCATGTCTGTGCTGGTTGGTTGAATAAGACTGGCATCATGCAGCACAGTCACTCTGTTTTTTGACAGAAACACCGCGCAGAGGCTGAACAAGTCTCTCGATCGATCAGAGACAGCAAATGCCCGCCCGCTCGCCTCTTTGCATGGGCTCTCAAGGATGCCTTCGAATACTGTACAAAAATTGGATTCAAAACATTTAGGTGATTACAGTTTTAAGGAGGTCATAAATAAAATTATTGGATTCTATTCAACTATTTGTATCACAGATTTGGGATTCCCATTGTCCGGGAAAAGTAAGGTTGATTTGCCTTGTCGTAACATTGAAACTGGCCAATTCAGGTGCCGTTGCTTTCAGGATCTGAGGGATACCTCAGCTCCTCACAAGTCCCCACTCCAGCTTGAATTTCCTGCGTGTATGACAAACTTGCATTCTCCCATGCGATTATGACATCTTGAATTACCTGCGATTGATTGAATCCTATCCCATGCAAATATGAAATCATATAAATACGTTTAGCCTAGAAATTTTTGTGCATTCAAAAACTGAAGCAGGGCATGTACCAATTCATAATTAGGCAATTTCTGTGGATTCAAAAACTGAAGCAGGTGCCCATGCATAGAAATTTACCTAATCTACCTGCGATTGATTGAATCCTATCCCATGCAAATATGAATTCATATAAATACGTTTAGCCTTGAAATTTCTGTGCATTCAAAAACTGAAGCAGGGCATGTACCAATTCATAATTAGGAAATTTATGTGGATTCAAAAACTGAAGCAGGTGCCCATTCATATTTACGCGTTTAGCCTGGTAATTCAATATATGCTAGAACAGAGCTAATTGCATGAAATGATTACAAAATCATATTAATTCTAATTCTTGCAGTGTATGCCAATTACTAAACCAATCTAATGTAACATCTGTGTGAAGGTTACGTGTACAGAAATTTGCATACCTGGGATTGAGAAGGATATGGGTGGATATCTCCTCATTCACATACCTTTCGCTCCGGTGATGTCCGTCTACCTTGAGAAAATTGATGTGATGTATGTTTACCTTCAACTCCCCGTACCGCGCAACACAACAACACGCAAACCAGACCAGACCAGACCATACCATACCAGACAACAAAAACTCATACAGAGACCAGACAAGACTACACAAAACTCATACAGGGACCACCAGACTCACAAACATACATGACATGGAGCTCCAAGACAAGACTCATACAGCGAAGCGCAGTAGCCATGGGAGGAGGAGGAGCAGATTCCTAAAAGGCAAAGATTGGGACAAGGATCGGAAACAAATATGGGCTGGTTTATGGTCATTCAAGGCACACCTAAAAACATGGCATGCAAATATGAATTCATATAAATACATTTAGCTTAGAAATTTCTGTGCATTCAAAAACTGAAGCAGGGCATGTACCAATTCATAATTAGGCAATTTTTGTGGATTCAAAAACTGAAGCAGGTGCCCATGCATAGAAATTCACCTAATCTACCTGTGATTGATTGAATCCTATCCCATGCAAATATGAATTCATATAAATACGTTTAGCCTTGAAATTTCTGTGCATTCAAAAACTGAAGCAGGGCATGTACCAATTCATAATTAGGCAATTTCTGTGGATTCAAAAACTGAAGCAGGTGCCCATTCATATTTGCGCGTTTAGCCTGGTAATTCAATATATGCTAGAACAGAGCTAATTGCCTGAAATGATTACAAAATCATATTAATTCTAATTCTTGCAGTGTATGCCAATTACTAAGCCAATCTAATGTAACATTTGTGTGAAGGTTATGTGTACAGAAATTTGCATACCTGGGATTGAGAAGGATATGGGTGGATATCTCCTCATTCACATACCTTTCGCTCCGGTGATGTCCGTCTACCTTGAGAAAATTGATATGATGTATGTTTACCTTCAACTCCCCGTACCATGCAACACAACAACACGCAAACCAGACCAAACCATACCATACTAGACAACACAAAACTCATACAGAGACCAGACAAGACTACACAAAACTCATACAGGGACCAGCAGACTCACAAACATACATGACATGGAGCTCCAAGACAAGACTCATACAGCGAAGCGCAGTAGCCATGGGAGGAGGAGGAGCAGATTCGTAAAAGGCAAAGATTGGGACAAGGATCGGAAACAAATATGGGCTGGTTTATGGTCATTCAAGGCACACCTGAAAACATGGCAGAAGCAGTTATTTTAGCACATGCAAATTTTTTGAGTTAATCAGTTGCGAGTGAAACAACAGCTGTATTGGCGGTTGCGGAAAACAGGGAGGCCAGGTGTCAGCTTGAGAATGAAAGGGATGACGAAGGTCCCTTTCAAAGGAAGGCCTATCGGCCTAAAAATAATTAACTATTAAAATTAAACATAACCATACACAATCATGCTTAGCATGTGACATTTCTAAAAGGCAAAATGTATTATAATTCATGTGTTAAATAAGATAGTGAGAAACTTATCATAATTTACTTGTCAAATAATAAGATAACCATCAATGCTGTTATCCGCAAATGCAATTATCCGCAAATGTAGGGCAGACTCATTTTTGTTGTTATTCAAGGAAAACCCCTACAGACTCATTATTGTTGTTATCAAGGAAAACTAGGAAACCAAGCCACATGGAATTATCTGCTGGCAGTTTCTGGACAAGCTTTCACTCCTGCCATATGCTTTATGTCTTGGACGGCTAACTTGTTTCCTTAAGTGGAAGAAAATGAGCTGTTGAACATGTCGAAGGAAGATAAACTCTTAAACAAACCTAAACAAATTTAAGATAGAAAATAAACTCTTAAAAATATAAAAAACAAAGCCTCAAATATTAAATTAAAACCGCTTTTTCTCCTATTCAAGCTCAAAGCTTGGGCGTTACTCTGTAACTAGATAACATTGTGACGCTTCTTTCCCTGCTTTCCGTTTTAATTTCTCTTTGTTGTGTTTGTCTTCTGCAGATTTCTTTAGTGTGTTGCGTTGTTGAAATTGTACAAAAATATATTCTTCTTTTCGAAGTGCTTCGAGGAATAAGAGATGTTACGTGCACAACCGGCATACTCTCCTCTGTCCACTCTGTGCAACTGAAAACATCGAATATTGACAGATTTTTCATAACTATATGCACTCGAAAGAGAGGTAAATATGAAAACTTACAAGAAACATATGATGAAAATAACAAGCCTAAATGAAGATAGGCATGACTAATATGATAACTTGACAAAAATATAGGATGAAAATCGACTGAAATCATTTCTTGCAAACAAGTTTATTGATCGACTGAAAGCATTGCCTGCAAAAAAGCTTATAGATAGACAGAAATCATTACCTGCAAAAAAGTTTATATATCCACTGACTGAAAGCATTGCTTGCGAAAAACTCTATAAATTTTCCACTGTAAACAAAGTGATGAAAGGAACACTTGTCTTCATCAGACTATGACCACCAAAAATAGGATTTAAGATTTAAGAGCAAACTGGAAAACAATAAAATGCGTGATGAAGTCAGTGTAATATTGAACTCTGTGAACATAATTAAATAATGATTGTAAAAGGATAACTATGAAAAAGAATCATATGAAAGTTTCGGAAACATATATGAATTTTTATTTAAAGAATTATAACCGCACAACAGAAAGCTGTAATAGCCCACGGGGGGTGTGCTGTTAAGGCACTCCTTGTGATAGGTCACCGGTTCAAATCCCCGTGGGTACTTAGGTTAGTTTTAACGTAGAAAAAAAAAGAGAAAGCTGTAATAATTATATTTAGTGGAGGGTAAGCAATGTAATGACTTCAATCAACTGAATTATATAAGGGAAAAAAACGTTAGTACAATCCATTGAATGACTTGGGAGAAAGTATCGTGGAGGAAAAAAAAGCCTCTAATCTAAAAATGAGTAGAGTCTCTAAGGATTATTAACCTTTGTTTTCATTAATAATAAAAATAATTGATGATATCTCAGTGTTTTTTTAGTTATAGATAATAAAAAGGAATTTTAATATTTTGGTAATTATTTTATATTTTATTATTTTAGTATATAGTGAACTATTTTTTGAAATTTTTTGAGAAATAAGAAAATTAAAGTATATTCCAAAAGATTTTATAATTTATAATCTCAAAACTAAAACTATAAAGGTATACTAAATTTTTTATGAAGATATATTTGAACTTTTGGCTATAATAATAATAACAATAATAATTCCTCTTTGATATTTTGGTTATGGAATTATGATGTAAAATTGCAATTGTTCATGAAATTTTAATCTAAATTTAGAAACACAATTCTACTCTATTATTATGTGGATATTAATTCACAATTTAGAGCAACAGTTTGAGACATGCAATAATAAATAACACACATGAACAAATTTTTTCTAGGGGAAAGCAATTTCTAAAAACCCCTTAAGTCTGGTTGCATTAAATCAGATGAATAGAGATGCATTACAATTGCTAGCTCACTGTGAGCTCAACCTGAAAGTGAATAACCTACTTCTCTGCTCAATAAGAAGCTCTAACCCAAACATAGTCAATTTTGAGCTTGATCCCCTATTTCTTTGTAGGAATTTTCCTCTAATTAATTGCCCAATTCCCAAGGTTGATCATCTTATTGCATGCAACACATGTGCACTAAAGACTAGTATACAACTGATGTTTCATTGCTTTGAAATCTCCACCACAGGTGGGGAACTCGAATTCTCTGCATGCACTAGCTATTTTGGGTTGATTGATCAGTTAACTGGATGATTACCGAGTAAGATTGTTGTCCCACTACACAACTGACCTTCAACTAGTTCCTCCAATTGTTAGAACTAGTTTAATTGAACTCAACTAGATATAACTGAACTAGATTACTAAAATTTAGTAATCACACATGCTTAACTGAACTCCAAACCCTCTAATTTGAATTTACTAAGCTAACTAAGGCACAAGAGCCATGTCACACAAGTTAACTACATCCAAATTGTCTGCTGATGTGGAAATTCAAATTTTCTCAATTTGCCCAAGGCAAAATCAAATTGAGACTTTCTTGTTGCATTTTTCAACACTCCATATCAACAAGAAAAATATTATCAACCACCCCTATCCTGCATCTACGGAACTTGAATTTCCCTCTTGACAAAACCTTTTTCAAAATGTCAACATCTTGTTCCTCTATCAAAATGTATTATAGCAAGATTATTCGCCTCTGCACAGACTCTTGTAAATGATACCAGATATCTATATGCTTGGATCAATCATGAAATACCAGATTCTTAGAGAGATTAATGCAACTCTGATTATGACAATATATCACAATTGGATCCATCATCTAACCAAACAGTCCCACAAGTATCTTTCTCATCTAGATTACCTCACATGTTTCTTGACTTGTAGCCATGTATACTAATTCTACCGAGTTGGGCGCCATAGATCTTTGCTTCCTATTGTACTAGGAAATCGTTGTGGATCCAACACTAAAAATTTGAACTAATGTACCCTGTCGGTCAAATGGAATCCCTGCCTTATCTGCATCTATGAAGCCACAAAACTTCACTCCCTTTGTCCGTCTATACCATAATCCATATTGGGTAGTGCCTCTTAGGTACCAAAAATGATGCTTAGCTTCCTTCCAATATAATTTGGTTGGCCGAACCATAGCTTAGCTTAGTTGGTTGACTACATATCACATATATGGTCGTGTGTTCACAAGATACATTAGTGAACCCACTAACTATCAGTAAATGGTAGCATCCACCTTTTCATTTGAAGTGGCAGTCTCCTTCCTCCAGTTGGTCACTAGAGGTGTCTCCATGGGTTTACAGCTCTCCATTTGAAATATCTATAGTATATTGTTGGCATACTTGCCTTGAGACAAAAACAATTCCCCATCGCCTTGCCATACTTCCGGCCCGAGGAAGTAGTGCAGGAAACCCATATTCTTCATTTAAATTCCCTTGCAATGTCCTCCTTGCAAGAGCTGATCAGTTGCTCATCACCTCTTAATATTAAATCATCAATATATAAAACAATGATAAGAAATGTACCTTCTACCAAGACATCAAAGAGGTTCACATCTCCTTCACTTTTGGTGAAGCCCAACCAAGTCAGATAAATGTCGATCCTGGTGTACCAAGCATTGGGTGCTTGTTTGAGGTCATACAATGCTCACTTGAGTCTTGCGCACATGAGACTCTTGATCAAATGTCTCAAAAAATTCTAGTTGCTCGATGCACACCTCATCCTCAATAATTCCATTGAGAAATGTTGTTTTTACATCCATGTGGTGGATCTTTCACCCCATTTGCGAAGCCAATACAAGAATTGATTTAATGGATCAATACCTTGTTACAGGAGCAAATGTTTCCTCATAGTCAATTCCCTCAACTTGAGAGAATCCTTTGGCCAAAACTATGGCCTTATACTTCTCTATGCTTCCATCTACTGAATGCTTAATCTTGAAGATTCATCTCGAACCCACAATTAATTTATCTGTTGGTTTTGAGACCGCTTCCTAAATAATGTTCTTCATGATGGATTCATATTCTTCTGCCATGACATCAACCTAAACATGTTTATCAACTTCCTCCTCGAAAGAGGATGGCTTAGTCTCTACAAGCTCAGTCATTAGATCCATGTAGCCAATGTGCTTGTCAGGTGACCTCCTTTGCCTATGAAAATTTGAAGGAACTCCCACATTGTCCCTCGCATCCTACACAATTCTATCAACTTCCCTGGTTTTTTTCCTGCCTTCTATGGATGGTTATTATTTAGTCGATGTCTCTACTCTTTGTTCCTCTATTTGTGGATGCTCCACAACTTCTTGAGGCTCCTCCTTTGGAGCTAAAAGCTTCTCTTTTGGTGGGATTTGAAGCTCCCTCTCAAGTAAGGAACCACATCACTTTCTCCTCATCAAACTTTACATCCCTTCGCATAATTGTAATTATGAGGGAAGGTAAGTACACATGTTAATTGTGTGGAGTTTCAGTGTAACCCATAAAAATTCCCAACTCTACTATCAAATTAAGCTTCTTCCTCAAATCTTTGGAGACATGGCAGAAAACAGAAACTCCAGAAATCCTGAAGTGAGACGCATCCATACTTCTCCCTCACAAATCCTCCTCTTGTGCAATCATAACCAAAATATGATGATGACTCTAGTTCTGCAAGTAGACTGTTGTGTTACATGCCTCTTGCCACAATTGCAGTGGTAGGATTTGTTCACATAGCATAGCTCTCACAACTCCAACAATGCTCTGGTTCTTTCTCTCATATGCCTCATTCTGTTATGAATTGTGGGGTGTTGTGAGCTCTGTTTGAATGCCTTCTTTCATACATAACTCCTTGAAGTCATTTGAAACATGCTCACCTCCATTATCGCTCCTGAGAGCCTTCACCTTCTTGTTGATCTCTTTCTCAACTAGTGCCTTGAATTATGCAAACTTGGAGAATGTCTCATCCTTCTTCTGCATGAAGAAGATCTAGCACTTCCTTGATAAATCATCAATTGAAATAACAAAATATTTATGTCTAGCAGTGGAGGCTATCGGTAAGGGTCCACAAACATTAGAGTGTAATCTTTATAAGACTACATGTGCTTTGTTGTCCCATTCATGGAATGTTGATTTCACATACTTCCCCAAGGTACAAAATTTGTAGACATCTTGTTGCTCAACTACACATTTTGGGAGGCCAGTGGTTATTTGATGGATAATATTTAAGGTGCCATGATGCAAATGGCTCATTGTCCTATGCCAAGTTCACTGACATCACGTCTCTACACTTTCTCTTCTTTATTGCTTAATGCAACACAATCTTCCACATCCAACTTGTACAGGTTCTTTACATGAACCCCAATCTACTTCACCTATCCAGTGGCTATGTGTCTCAGGAATGATTTCCCTTTGCTAAAAATCAGGTCATAACCACGGTCTTCCAAAACTGCTACAAAGATGAGATTCTTCCTTAGGCTTGGAATAAACATGACATCTTTGAGGCGAAGAGGAGATCCTAACTCCCTCTAAAAGGTTACTGTAAAAACTCTCTATACCCTCTCATGTGGAATGAGGCACCAAAGTCCAAGTACCTCACACTCCCCATCACAACACTGGTTGTGCATGCGATAAGGGTGAAGTCTAACTCAAACTGTGAAGCTAATGCCTCACTTGCTACTCTTCCTGAGTTCTTCTTGCCAGAATTTTTGTGTGGAAACTTTGTAGCATAGAAATTGAATTCATGACAATTGAAGCATTTTATTTTGGACAAGTCTTTCTTCTTTCCCCCATGGTTGAATTCTGGTTTGGTTTGAGATTTATTCCCTTTGTCCTTCTTTCCCTTTCCAACCAATGAAAAATTTTCTTCATCCCCAGCCTTAGATGAAGTTCCATCTCTGGTATTTCTCCTAATCTCTTCTTGTACCAAATCAGACCATAAGTATTCCCAATTCGGTAATTTCTCCCTCCCATTCATCGAGTCCTGGTAGTTATGCTAACTTTTACGAAAGCTTATCACAGCTAGGCTCACAAGTTCATCTTCTGACACATTCACACGAACCCCTCCAAGCTCATCACAAACTTGGGTAAATCTACTGAGATACTTCAGAATAATTCCATTCTTCTGCATCTTGATAGTTCAAAGTTTGTTTTTGAGGTCCAGTTTCATGTGGTCACCGCTACTCTCAAATAGCTCCGTCAGTGCCTTCCACGTTGCAAAAGGAGTTTCTTTCCCATGGAGATTTGAGACAATGTGGTCTCACACTCCCTCCAAGATTATTCTCTTCGTCTTAGCTACATCTTTCTTCCATTGGGCTAGGTTCTACGCATAAGATGCATGTGGTTTTGCAATATCTGTCGTGACATATTATAACAATCCATTATCATCTAGCACCGCCTCCATGTGATCCTTCCATGCAATGAAATTTGAGCTGCCTTCCAAGGCATACTCTAATCTTAGCTCATTGAAGGTCATTTTCCAAACTATGAAGAGATTCTACTACATTGGAGCTACAAATTCGAACTTTCTAAGAAACAATTTCAAAATTCCTGCTCTAATGTGAATCCTGCTCCGATACCATGTAGAATTATGATGTATAATTGTAGTTGTTCAAGAAATGTTAATTTATATCAAGAGACACAATTCTACTCTATTGTTCTATAGACATTAATTTATAATTTAGAACAACAATCTCAAACCTGCAATAAGAAATAACACACATGCACAATATTTTTCTAGGGGAAAAGCACTACTAAAAAGCCCTTAAGCATGCTTGCATTAAATCAAATGAATAGAGATGTATTACAATTTCTATCTCAATCTGAGCTCAACCTGCAAGTGAATAACCTATCTCTCTACTCAATGAGAAGCTCTAACCCAAACTTAGTCAATTTCTGCCTTAGCTTGAGCCATTATTTCCTTGCGCAATTCCTAGAGAATTAGCCCCTGTTATTTTAGGAATTTTCCTCCAATTGATTGTGCAATTCACAAGCTTGATCCTCTGATTGCATGCAACACATGTACACTCAAGACTAGTCTACAATTGATGTTAGACTCTTGGAATCTCCAACACAATTGGGAAACTCGAATTCTCTGTATGCACTAGCTATTTTGGGTTGATTGACCAGTTGACTGGATGATCACTGAGTTAGACTGTTGTCCCATTACACAACCAACCTTCCACTAGTTCCTCTAACTCTTAGAACGAGTTTAATTGAACTCAACTAGATATAATTGAACTGGATTACTAAAATTTAGCAATCACACAAGCTTAAGTGAACTCCAAGCCCTCTAACTTGAATTTACTGAGCTAACTGTGTTACAAGAGCCATATCACACAAGTTAACTACATCCAAGTTCTCTGTTGATGTGGAAATGATTCGAATTTTCTCAATTTGACCAAGGCAAAATCAAATTGAGGCTTTCTTGCTGCATTTTTCAAGATTGGTCATTGTTCTTATCTCATATAATTTTGGGGATGAAATATCTTTAGATAAATTTTAGAGAAATAGAGTAAATAAAAAACAAAATTGTAACTTATAATCTCATTAAAGTGCAGTCACTTATGGTAAAAGTATTCTTGTTATCCTCTCATATATTAAAATATTTTGATATGTTGTATGAAGTTTGGAGATGAAACAAAAAAGATTTAGAAAATTTTGGTAATTTATAATTTCAAAATTAGAGTCAATGCATCTTCTCTCATCTTTCTCATCGAAGCCAACCTAATTTCATAACTTATAATCTCAAAAGTGGATACATCCTCTCCCACCTTGCTCATAGAAGCCCACCATTTCCCCATCATTTTTAGATATTCAATGTAGAAAAAACAAGACAAACATCATGAATGACTAAATTTTTAGATATTCAATGTAGAAAGAATAAGGCAAACATCATGGATGACTAAATGCTCTTGAAATATGGTTCAAACTCTAGTCAAAATCATATTTAATGTAAAAAAATAAGACAAACATCATGGATGACTAAAAACTCTTGAAATTTGATTCAAACTGTCAAAATCATAAACTACTCAAGTGAGAATAACATAAAGATACTAACACCCACTAAATAAATAATTGGTAAATACAAGAATATGTCATCATACAAAACACAAATAATATAATTGTAATGCACTAAAAAAATTAGTAAATAAAAAAGAGATGGTTAACCCTAATTTTGAACATGGAAAACACTTTGAAGAATAAGAGATGTTACGTGCACAACCTGCATACACTCTTCTGTCCAGCCGTGCAACTATAAACATCAAATAGCGCAGATTTCTCATAACTAAGCGTATTTGGAAGAGAACTAAATGTGAAAACTTCCAAGAAATGTATGATGAAAATAGCAAGCCTAAATGCAGATCCACATAGTTAATATGATAACTTCACAGAAATCTAAGATGGAATTCGACTGAAAGCAGTGCCTGCAAAAAGTTTATAAATCGACTGAAAGCGTTGCCCGCAAAAAAAAAAAAGCTCTTAAGCCTACAGAAATTATTGCCTGCAAAAAAGTTATATGTCCAGTGAAAGCATTTGCTGTCAAAAAAAGGTTCATATGTCCACTGAAAGCATTTCCTGAAAAAAAAAAAAGCAGCTCTAATCAATTATGCGTCTGAATTAAAAAGTGATGAACGGAACACTCATCTTCATCGCACTGATGACATCGAGATTTGTAATTGTAAATCGTAACTTATAATCTCAAAATTAAAGTCTATATATTTTTCCTTGTAGTTATCATATAAAAAAAGTTCCTCTGCGTTTTGATTATTTTGTCATTTTATATGAAATTTAAACATAAAATAAAGTGAATTCCAAAAAATTTCATAACTTATAATTCAAAACTAAACTCAAAGATTTCATAATTTATTTATAATTTTAGAATTAAAATTAATACACCTTCTCCAATATTTTTCATAGAATCTTAACCTTTCGCCATGAAGAATACGATCACTTTTAAATACTTAATATATAAGAGTAAGATAGAGAACATCATAGTTTTTCTGAGACAACTGAACAGCTAGCCACTCACATATACATATACATGATGGTACACCTTTTTCTAGAGTTTTATTATGCATAAGATTATAGAGTCTTTGTTTATAGATAGATTTTCATTACTTGTTCTGCATATGCTAATGACATTTACAATGTGTAATTTTCCATTATAATAAAAAGTTACGATTTTTCACAAACAACATAAATAACAAATAAATAACAAAGAATTTTTAAAAACTGCTTCAAATTTTAATCACAATTATAAATAACTAAAAATAAAAATGACATAAAAATTCTAACCTGGTAAATACAACATAAATATGTCACTATGCAAAACAGCAATAATACATCTAAATTTAAGATGAAACATAATTGTATCTAAATTTAAGAATAATTGTGATGCCGTAAAAAAAAATTAGCAAATAAAAGAAAGTGTTCAACTCCAATTTCGAAGATCAAGATTAAGTTAAATTTTAAATCATCCAAACTATAATACCAAAAAATTCAACATCTCTATGGATCAAGTTTTCTGAACTTTAAATCATCAAAACTAACCTTTCTAAACTTTTAACCATCAAAACTAATATTTCAGAACTCTTTACCTCATGAAAACTATTATAATTTTGAAATATTCTTTAAAATTTTCATATATATAATAATAATAAATAATAATAATAATAATATACGATGATATTGTAGATTACAATAATATTGATATTATGGCAAAACGATGACCATAAATAGAGATGAATGTATATAAAATGTAGTGAGGCTGGTGCATTTATAGAGATAGATGAAAATACTGCAAGGAACGATGCAAGTTTCTTAGCGTGGGCGTGTTCTTTCATAAATTGATGATGATATCAATCAATTTATGAATCCGTTGAGGCACTGAAGCATAGGTACAGTGATTCGGCCATCCACAATTGCATCGAACACCTTCTGGATATCCTGCTGGGGCGTCTGGTCTGTCCTCGGAGTCATCATTTTGGTGTTGACCTCGTCCCGGATAAATGCGTACAGAGCAAAGAATTTAGACCCATGGATTAATGTTCTGCAACAGGAGCCTTCCTGCATGGGAATGCGATTGCGCTGCTCGTATGACAGCCTGGTTGCTGTTAACTCCTCTTCTAGTCGTTGCTTGAGGTGGGATTCGAACTCTTGTATCTGCTCTACAATTTGAAGGTCGTGGAATGCAAGAATGGAGTCAAGAAACGTTTGTTTGAGGGCAGAGACAAGTGGGAAGGAAGGGTCGCAAGGGGATTCTAAATATGTGTACACTGGAATACCCCTGGCGACGTTAATAAGCCCTTCTTTAATGGATTCAGGGAGATGACATGCATCTGAAACACTTGATATGACTCCTGACACAGCTTTTACAAGTATTTGTTCTAGTTGTCTGAGATCTATTGCCTGGCAGAGAGCTGATAAGTAAGATGCCAGCATTAATTTTAAGATATCCAGAGCTTCTTCAGTCTTCCTAGCAGATATGAGGGCCAAAGAATTGATGTCCTGGTTGTGCTGCTCGGCACTGTGAACGTGGGTAGTGACTGGGTTAGCCAGGAATTGAAGCTCGGAACTGTAAGCAGCCATGGCTATGTCGACTCCCTTGAAGCCATAGTCCAAGCTCAGGTCAGGACCCAGGGCAAGGTTGCCCGGGAGCCCATTGCTGTAGAATTCAATCATTAGCTCTGTGAACTGTGCAAAGATGAGCTTACCCAGTCCAGCCAGAGCTACACGAACATAATCCATATAGAATCCCACCGCACTGCCCTGGAAATTGGCGCCATGGAGGGCCTTGCCGTTGACATGGTCAATGATGGGATTGTCGTTGGCAGAGTTGATCTCTGTCTCAATTGTGGCCGTGGCTTCTCTTATTGTCTGCACCAGAGGGGCCAGCCACTGGGGACTCGAACGTAGAGCATAGCGGTCCTGTTTGGGCTTTTTCAAAGAATTGATGCTGTAATACTCTCTTGAAAGCTCCTGGAAGGGGCTGTTTCTGAGAAGCCATTCAAGAAGTGCCGCGGACTGTATCTGCCCTGGATGCGGCTTCAACTCGTGGATCAGCGGATGCGTGAATTCTTCACGCCCGAAGATGACTTCGCAGAACATTCCACAGAGCATTTCCACGAGCAAGAGCAGAACGTTGGCATCATACATGACGGTGGCAGCGAGGGCAGTGGCAAACGAAGTGCCATTGACAAGAGCCAAGCCTTCTTTGGCCTGGAGCTTGAAGGGCTGCAGGCCTGCTTTCACCAGAGCCTCCGGTGCGGCCACTTCTTGTTCTTCACCATGACCCCCAATTCGAGCCTTGACTTGGGGATTCCCAATTAGCAGACCTGCTATGTAGGCCAAGGGAATTAGGTCACCTGAAGCGCTCACAGAGCCTCGCAAGGGGCATTTGGGCGTGATCTGAGTATTGATAAGTTGCTGTAGCGCTTCCATGATCTCCCATCGAATCCCGGAGCAGCCATAGATGAAGCTATTCATTCTCAGAAACATGGCGCATCGAGTGGTGATGGGGGAGAGCTCCCCCGGCGACGAAGAAGGGCAGGTGAATGCTCCAGCTAGCAAACACCGAATTAGGGCTTCTTGCAACTCGCTCAGTTGGTTGGTTCTCTTGCTTGAACAAGCACCGAATCCAGTGGTCACGCCATAGATATCAGCGCCTTCCTTGGCTTTTTCTTGCACCCAAAAAGAACACCTCTCAACCCGTTCTCTGCAATTCCCGCCATGATTATCAAGTGTCACTTTCACTTGGGGCCTTCGCCCTAGGGCTGTAACATGGGCAACGGTGATGCGAGAACCATCGACATTGATGTTCTTGATTTCGTTGAAGGTATTGATCAGAAGGACAATGTCCTTAACGTGAGAAGTAAAAGCAGTAGCACAACCTTTTCCTTTGACGTGGGAGTACTCCATTGCAGACTAATTCAAAGCTTACAGAAATGGCTCACTCAAACTTCTCAATAAGACACCTTAAAGTCCCACCAGACCAGACTACAACTTGGAAAACTCTGGGCAGCTGCCCCATGGCTTTATACCCCTCAGAGTTCTCGTCGAACATAAAGAAAATCCGATCTTGTTGTTGCATTCTGCACATTGCTAAACTGTTCAAACGCACGAGAGATTCGAAGTGAAACAGAGAATGAGAGTACATTCAAGCGAGGGGACACCCACTAAAGTTGTAATGTCTTTATTCTGAGGATAAGAATACTCCACACTAATGGGATAGTTGTAATGTCTTTATTCTGAGGATAAGAATACTCCACACTTATGGGATAAGGGATTGTGTGGATTCTATTCATGTTTTGGAGTACAATTATCATAAGTCATGGAACACAATAACAAAGATTTTGAAGATCTCATAAAAGATAGAATGGGAAATGGGAACGAGAGAATATGAATTAATCCATGTGGTTAAAGCAAACCCAAAATGACTTTAGGATCGGAGTTTCTTTTCTTGAAGATTGAAGACCATATTCTATTTTTGCTTTTTACATCACTTTGATGCTTCTTTATCTACATTCATATCATCATCATTGTACATTCATATCATCATCATTGTTATTGGACCCTTGTCACCATTATTATTGATCTTTTTATGCCTCTCTTCTGGCCCAAACTTTTACAAATCTATGCTTAGATGTTTTTCGATATAATGCATCTCATTGTTATAGGAACTTTTTTTGAATTTTCCATGTTTTTTTCCCTCATACTTTTAAATATTTATATTTAGAAAAGTTTCAAATAGTTATATTTAAATGTTTACTGAAGTAGTACATTTCATAAGGGGCTTTCCATTTTAATTTTTAAATCTAAATTCACATAAATCAATTAATATATATTTTTATAGATTTTACATTTATATATTTAAATTTTTATATATAAAATTATATTGATATTTAAATTAATATTTATATTTATATACTAAAAGGTTTGTTCCACATAATGGAGACCAAGAGTTTTATTTATCTTTACTTAACTTTTTTTTATTTAAATTTCCCATAAATTAGTTGATAATTAAAACTGCAATTATTATCTTATACTATATCCATTGTTTTAATCTTTTACTTTATTTTTTTATTATATTAGATTTCTCTATTTCGATATGATTAATTTATTTAGTATTATTTTTCATGTATTATTTATGATTTATTAATAATTTAATTAAATAATATGAGGCATTACATACTTCCTTCTTTTAAGAAACTTTATATAGAAGTTAAAATTTAATTACGTACCTTTTTTAAATTTCTTTTCTTAAGTATCTTCCACATCAACCTCTATTATAACTAGTATAAGAGCCACCCCAATAGGCCTTTTTTTAAAAAAAGTTCTTACGTATCTTCCACATCAACCTCTATTGTAACTAGTATAAGAGCCACCCCAATTGACCACAACAAACAGTGAAAGTTCACATCACGGGAAGCACTAGTACTCTCTAGTTATTCTTCCCAATTTTTAGTACTAGGCTTAAAGCCTCTTGGTCTAAAGAGGGCCCCAAGGCCCGAGACTTTATCTACCCAAGTAGACATCTGGTCTAGTACACCACTTGCATACACTAGGATTCTTGAAGGGATGAATTAACTTCCTCCACAATTGCTATTAGGTAATCAACCCTAGGCATTGAAATCAAACCTCATAAGTCCACTGAAAATTATTACTCCAACCCTTCATTTAGACTTTGGCATCACAACTCCAATATTAGGCACTTTTGCCTCCTTAAGATGGTCTTAGGTACCATCAAGAATTATACAAGGAAAAATAACCAGTGGCATATGTTCGTTAATTGATTTTGTCACCAACCCATAATGTTTTACTTATAGATAACCTCATTTGTAGGTTTGGGCTCCTACAAGATCATCAAAGGAGCTAGCCCTTTCATCCCATTAGTGGAATTCCGTTAATCAGCACCTCATAACATGCACTCAATGCATCAATTATAATCGTAATATCATTATCTCATAGAAAAAAATCCACATATTAACTCTCACATGTCATCATGAGAACATAACATCCTTGTGATCAAAACATCATGAATAGTGATCCACCACATGCTCACACATGCCATCATTAAACATCTCTCCATAAAAACTACATGCATTCACCACATGTCATTGCATCATAAAATTATAACCTTAACATATATTTATGAAATATTATCATTACACAAACATAATAAATGGAACCATGTGTTAGCAAAACATCATAGCATAACATCATGAATATGATAATAAATTTTTACGCATATCACATGTAGACCAATAAAACATCATGAGCATCCTTATCATGTTTCATCAACAAATCAAATTTACTATCGTACATAAATAAATAATGAATGCCAACTTTTATAGATAATGAAAGCCTTATCATAAAAAATCCATTTAATACATAAATCTAATTGATTAAGTTTGATAGTCCCAATTATCTCTATAAGAAATCATTGATACTATTAGTTCCATGAGATCATCCAAACATTGATCATCTTCTGATTATCATTTTCTCTACTTTCAACAAGAAGGTTAACAATTCACAAAACATGTGTAATCACCATTTTAGAATCCTTATTTTTTCATATATTTTTCTTCTCTAAATACATTGTTGATTTCATGTAATCCCGCATCGTTTAGAGCCATAATCTCTAGTAATGCATGTTTTCCTACCTAGGGATATTCAATGAAATTTGGAACTAAGTTATCATTGTCCTTACTGGCATGCGATAACTCATTGATAAAAAAATTCTTGATTTTGTATATCTTTTGATCATTACCCAAGGTTCTTAGCACTTTACATCTTTGGATTATCGATTTAAGGAATGCTATACCCAATAACATATAAAGACTTTATCATCATTATTTAAGTTTTTTGTCATGCTTAACACATACATGAAAAATAGTTAAGCCTTAGTGATTGATCCATCACCTGGTAATTATCATTATTACCCTTAGAAGAATTAGTTCATCTAATCCAAATAAATGACTAGTCATTGCCATACAAGATTATCATTCCTTATGCTAGGTGTTTGTTCTTCCATATCTAAGACTCAACTTATCATATAACATATTTCCTTTGCCTTTGAAGGTATGGAAATTGATAAGTAGATAGTTGTCATACTTTGAACATCTAAACGTTTAAACATTTCCCTAGTCTATCACTTGTCATCCATTCCTATATTGACACTTTAAAATTGTATGGGTCATCACTGTGACCATTACTGATCATCCTTATTATTTGTTCATGTTGCTCACTACTTATCAATATCATTATAAGAGATTGCCACTTATCGTTATGTAAAGTTGACCCTAGTCTTTAATGCATTTTTATGGTTCTCCTAGCACTTCAATGATATACATTAGGTATATACCATCAATATTCCTTTGAGCTCTAAGGAACTACTCTATTCATAACAATTCCATATTGGTGTTACTCAGACTGAGCATCTTGCTCAACTATCACTAATATTTGACTAGTTAGGAGAATACGCCTATATGCTAAGGTGTTTACACTTTTCTGCTTGTATATTTGTTTATAATTTCTATTTGGTGTACTTTATTTCCATCCTATATGAAATCATGGTTTTATTACCTCTTTAATCTAATGTTACCATACTTCCTATGAATCCTGAAAAGGACTTGTGTTGATGTCCCAATCATTTAATTCAAATGGTTAACTAACAAAAATTACTTGCCAATATGCATCATCTTTATTTACAACTTATAGTGATTCTTGTCCTATTCCTATTTGGAAATAATTATATTATTCAATAACCATTTTCCACATGGTTATTCATTCATAGGATACCTGAAGAGTGCTAATTTATTTCATCTTGATTATTCTAGGATAGGCTATCACTTCTCATTGGTTTCTTATAGTCATTTATGAAACTTCCGCTCACTACCTTAAGTATTCATCCATTACCCTTTCATGTTTATATCTTCCTTCCAAATTAGCTATGGTTAGCAAGACTACAATAATTTATCACCATTAAAAAATCTGCAAATTTGTCCTTTTCCCTCCCCCCATAATCTAATTTTATCAGATATAAACCACTAACATTAGGGATCAAACTTAAAAACTTTCCTTTCTTTCTTAAATTCCTTTTTTTTCTTATACTTATTTCCCATATTATTCTAATAATATGTTAACTATCCTTCTAATGATAATTTCATACTATCTTAAGCTACATACACATTGCTTTCATTTTTTACATCATTTGATGTGTATTATCGGGGAATTATACTGTTATATCCTCAAATGGTATTTTCCCACATTTTTCTTGAATAGTTAATGTCTTCTTTGCTTCCTTAGGTTACTTAGGTAATTTTAACTTATCTTGTGATTATATTGTACTTCACAAATATTATTCTCTTTAAAATGTCTATAGTTGATACTCTAAGCCTATACTCTCAAACATAAGGGAACTCTTATTATACATTCTACTTCTTGATTATTCCTATATCCAAAATCCATCATATTCTAGGATAGGCTATCACTTCCATTGATTCTTTAAGTCATTTGTGAAACTTCACTCACCACCTAAACGTATCCATCTATTACCTTTCATGTCATATCTTCCTTCCAAATAGTTTTGGTTATGAGACTACATAAGTTATCACCAATGAGAAAAATTGCAAAATTTTCCTTTTTTCTCCCTCCATAATCTAACTTTATCAGATATAAACAAATAACATTAGGGATCAAACTTAGAAACTTTCCTTTCTTTCTTAAACTCCTTATTTTTCTGATAATTATTTCCCATATTATTCAAATAATATATTAACCATCCTTCCAATGTTAATTTCATACCATCTTAAGGTACGTACACATTTCTTTCACTTTTGCATTCATTTGATGTGTACTATTGGGGAATTATACTGTTATTTCCTTAAATGATATTTCCCACATTTTTGCTTGAATAGTTAATGTCTTCTTTACTTCCTTGGGTTACTTAGGTAATTTTAACTTATCTTGTGATAAGCTGAAAATATTAGTCTCTTTAAAATGTCTATAGTTAATACTCTAAGCCTATACTCTCAAACATAAGGTAACTCTTATTATACGTTCTACTTCTTTTCATGTACTCCACAATTCATGAACACAACATAATTCCATTATCTTCTTTTTAATATATTGTTTAAAGAACCTATAATTTGTTTTTGCTTCCGAAACCTATGGAATTTCCTATTCCGCATGTGGGTTTATTTACATCCCTCTTTTGGGTTGATGAAAGTCATGCTTAACTTCTATGGCATAAGCAACATGCATAATATTATTGACTTCCTAATACTAGCATGAAAACAAAGAAGAGGGGAGAATAATATGAGAAGACATATCCTATAGATGTCCAAGGGATAAGTGTCAAATCTCTATTATTCTTTGCTAATTCTAGCATGCACTCCACCTAGGGTGTTCATACTCTTGTGTTGAGTTAGGCTTGTATTGGGTCATGTGTATTACATATGGAGTAGTCATGAGGATGTCCTCGATGCTTTTGGAAACTTTTTAATTTCTCCTTAATGGTAGGTGGTTTGATATTGGAAAGCTTCTCTTAAGTAACTCCAAACTAAACTTCAATATCTTTATAATTTCCATTTTTTAGATCTCGAATATATTGCCTCCCTAAGATGTCTTTGCAAATGATTTAAGAGACTAGGGGTGTATGATCTTTCTCTCTATAGAATATGATGGGATATCCCCAAGGATGTTGTTTCCCTTGACACTCATAGTGCATGTAGATGAAAAAAAGAGGCAATCTTAAAACAAATCATTCATAAATTCAATAATTATCTTTAGTAACAACAAGTTATCCACACTAGTTAACTCCTAATGAACATAAAGAAGCATTAGTGCACGTAGAAAATAACCATCATTATTATACACTTTTATTTGATACTCCCTCTTAAACCATTCATTATTTAATATTTTTCCCTTATTCAAGAGGCAACATCATCCTTGGAGTAATATTGACCAAATAACTATCAATATGTCCCAATTGAGCACCATATTTTGATCACATATAAATATATGAAACTAAAATTTAGAGATATCACCATAGAGACATAAAAACTCACTTTATACCTTAGTACCTAATACCTATTATTGGAACTTAGTTACCTTGCAAGGAGTGAGGCCATAATCAATTTCCATACCATAGATCTAATTTATGAGTACTCTATTGTTTAAGATATATCTCAATTAATTTTATTTAC
>APFE031198499.1:0-27575 GCA_000404065.3 Pinus taeda
AGTGATTCAGAAAGTTGTTTGATTATGAGCTTCAATGTGCTTATTGGGTCCTAGTATGAAAATTGGATGAAATGTGGCCCTTTCAGATTATGTGTTGTGCTTCAGTGTATCCAGTGTGAAAATTGATGAAACGTGGTACCTAGAGGAGAGAAGGTTGTAGGTCAGCACCTACATACTAGTATCTAAGCTAGTACAAGAGCTAAAGGAAATCTTTTGGAGCATTGTAGCAGGTAGTAGCCTGCGTACTAGTAAATGGATCGGCTAGTACAAGAGAAAAGGGGGTTGTAGCTCCCGTACTGGTATAAGGCTGCACCAGTACAAAATATTGTAAAAAGATTTTCTTATTAAGAAGAAGATTGAGATGACTTGCAGCAGGTGGTTTTCTCCCGCATTGGGTTTCCACCTTATATCATGGTGTTCATGTGTGTGCTCTTTATGTGTGATGATCTATTCTGCTTACTGTTAATAAGGTTAATAATGTTCTGATGCATTTACTGAAGATAAGCTAACTGAATTATAAGATTACTGCATGTACGATGGTTGCTCTTAACATAGTCGCGTATATACGCGGATATCCTTAACTGAAGTAGCGTATATGAATCTGAGTATGAAAATAAAAAAAGGTTTTACTGATTTGATAATACTGATTCACCCCCCCTTCTCAGTATTATTTCCAACACATAAGGACTCTTTGGAGATCATCCTTTCCAAATTGAACCAAACCTCCTTCATCAGAGGAAACTCCATGAACAATTGATCATTTCTTTCTTCATCCCTTTGGCATAAAACATAGAAACCCAATCCAAATTTTCCTTGTAATTGGATCTTGTCCTAGGTTAAGACTCACTTTATTAGAACTAATCAAAAGAATACCAAGTTCTTGGAAGGATAAATTATTTTCCATAATTTGTAGGGCCACCATCTAAACTATGCACCACTTCGCTCCTCTAGCACTTTGTAATCCAATTTGGTTGAGTACTGCCTGTTTGAATCTTGAAATTTCCAAACCACCTCATCCTCATCCTACTTGATACGGACATGAGTCTTTCTCATTTTAGCAACAAAAAGATTCTAATTTGTGTCCATTCATCATTTAGAACCAAATTAGGAGTTAATAGCCATCATTAAAAGAAAAAATTCATGGTGTGGGATTTAGCTAACTTATTGAATGTGTTGACCAATATCCCAAATGCTAGGAAAAATAGTGAGAGGGGGTGGGGGGTGAATCAGTATTTTACCCACTTCAGTTTTTCAATTTCTTATTCTGATTTATGTACAATATTGTCATTAAGAAAACAAGTGTATGTATGCAATTGTGATTAATGTAACCCATGTATATCCAGATAACTAATTTATCATTAATTTCATCATGTGTTCATCTTTAACCAATGCATAGTTACTTCATTATTCATCAATTAAATAGTAACCATGAGCAATAAGAAGTAGATATATCATCAACACACAAGAAACATATCAACACACATGAACACCATGATTTTAGGTGGAAACCTAATGTGGGAGCATTGTCCCAGTCTCTGTCTTCTTCTTTTATTATAAAGGAAAACTTCTTACAATCTTGTATTGGTGTAGACTCTAACCAGTACGTAGGCACCCACATGCAGAAGGCTACAACCTTCTCTCGTTTTCCAACACCTACTATAAGGGATCCACACCCTGTTTTTGAGGAGTGCTACCCTCAGATCCTTGTGGACCACTTTTCAGAATGTTTCAAACTGGATCCACCTGTCAAACAATCATCAAACCAACCTATAGGCCACCTAGACCAGTATCAACCATAAACCAAAAAAAATATGAATCATTGAATATGAGACATTGTCACACTGTAAATCAACTAAAATTCTAAAGTATCAAGACACTAAATGCAGAACCCAACCAAAAACAATAAATATCAAATTTTCCACATCACTGCAATGAATAAAACTTGCGTATATACACGCTCTATCTATATAATACTTGTGTACAGTTCTCAAAATAATGAACACTAAAATCATTAATCATTGAATCATTCAAAAACCATTTCACTAGTTGCATATCATAGAATCAATCATATATTTCTGAACCAATTACATATCATGTACTTTTGAGCCATTAGCCTTGAACAACTCAACCAAGTCACTTCAATTATATTAAAGACATCATCGACATACAACAACAAGCAAACCAATCATCAACTGTAAACATCAATCATCAAATTTGTAATCATCTATTAGCATATCAAACCTTGGTTTATGTATGTGAACTTTATAAGGAATATTCATGTATGTATGCTCTTACCATGTATAACGCCCACGTACAGATCTACACATATTGAAAAAGTATTTCGCAGAATATGTACGTGGCCCTTCAAAGGTGGATCCACGTATGTACACAACTGTGCCCAAAAAATATCTGCATATAGATCTGAATTTTTTTGTTGCAAACATGGTTTCACTTTCCACAACCTTGACTATTAATGATATATACTTCTTAATACATTGTTTAGATCATAGCATAATAGTTTCATCAATATTAAACATTTGCAGCAAGTAAATCAACTAAGCATGCATGTCAATATATTTTAGATCTTTCATATATGAGTCTTCTCCTTTCTCCCTTGCACACCTGTTTCAGATCAAATAATTTATTGAAAACACAAAACTTGCACAACTAACACTTTGATATCCATCTACTTATATAGCTTTAGCCTTATCCAATACCTTAGGACAATCCCGTAGTAATTTCATTGGTATTCTTTGACGAGATCAAATAACCATTTTCTTACTCATTACTATGGGCCAATACCATGGTAAATACCCTTGGTATTCAGGTTACCATGGTGTGGATTTTTCACATGACTTTTCTTCATAGTACCCACGTATGTATGCGATATTTCTACATAGGATCCACATATACTTTCCCAAACTTTGTATTCAACATCCATCTATCTTTGATCTTTCATTTCTATGTTCATCACTTATGTAGCATCTGTCTCAGCCTGCATAATCATCATGTTATCATAATTTTGACATCTTTATCAAGTAGGTTGTCATCAAGGACAACACATTAGCCATAATGCCAATAATCTCCCCCTTTGGACTTGACGGAAACCACTTTGGTTTTTTGTCACCATCTGCAATCACCTGCAAACACAACTACAAATACCAAGGCTTCTTACCAATCATTCTTCTCCCAAACACCAAGCGTCTCTCCCCCTTTGACATCAAGGGAAAGGGTTTGACCATTGCTGAATAAAGAACCCATTTGTAGAAACTACATACTGGCCATGCTCCCCCTAAGCATGTGCAGAAGATATCCAAAAGACTCAAATAAATTACTTCTCCTAACACCAATGACTCATTATTACATCAAATACCAAATCATTTGGGTTTATATTTTTTGACACATCATTACATGCAAAGCATAATTTGATCCCAATATCACATACATGATTGAATATTACAATGATTATATCATGGGCCTTCACATGATCTTTGCATCAAGGGACATATATGACATATATAACCAATAACCAAGACCTCAACAATAATAGTTATTAGCAACCTCCATATATCATATAGAAACCTGCAACATGAATATTTGATAGTAGCAATATAATAACAATATGGAAATTTCCAGCAGTAACAGTAGAAGTATCTAGACATGAGAAAAGATATGCAACAAGACATGCTTATGGAACCATAATGCCAAAAAAGAGCTTTAGAGTTATAATAGTTGATTCCCCTAAACTAATAGACTGCAACAAACAAATGTCAGCAACAAAAGACCATAATGATGAATGCATATAGGAGGCTCCCCCTAAACCTATGTAATTTTAACCAATCACTGAGATGTATATTATCTAACTCATAAACCACGTACATATTCTACTTTCCTTCACATCATCCACGTACAGAAATTAAATTGTAGTAATTTACAATCTCAACTCCCCCTAGACATGAAATACCTGTCAGAATAATTAACAGAGTGATGAAGCAGGAATCATTCCTATTTTCTATCTGAGATATTCAAAGGAATAATGTGGAAGTGGCTTTGTAAATATATCTACCATTTTTTCCTTTGAAGGAACATACTCCAGTTTGATCTTTTGTTCAAGCACTTGTTCTATCAAAAAATGATATTTGATTGGAATATGCTTGGTTTTTTAGTGCATGATAGGATTTTTATATATACTTATGGCACTAGGATTATCACAAAGGATAGGTACAGGTTGAGGACAAGTGATTTTAATGTTTTGTAATGTTTGCATCATCCAGAAAAGTTGAGTACAAGAATATGCAACTGCAACATATTCTGCCTCAGTAGTAGATAAAGCGATGGAGATTTGTTTCTTTCTGAACCATGATACCAAGCAAGGTCCCAAAAAAAATGCTCCTCCACTAGTACTATTGCGATCATATTTTTTACCTGCCTAATCTGCATTTGTGTAGGCATGAACTGCAAAGTCTACATTTTTGGGATACCATAGACCAATATCTTGAGTTCCTTGTAGATACTTTAATATTCTCTTGACTGTTTGGAGATGAGTTTCCTTGGGATTGGCTTGAATCATCCCACTATTCCAACTACATGCATAATGTTTGGTCTTGCACCGGTAAGGTAGAGCAAGCTTCCAATCATAGATCTATATTTTGGTTGATTGACTGAAGGAGAATCATCATTTTGACTAAGGTTGCATCCTGTTACCATTGGTGTGCATACTAGCTTGCAGTCTTTCATTCTGTATTTCTTCAAAATCTGTTTGAGGTACTTGGTTTCAGAAAGAAAGATACCATTCTTAGTTTGTTGAATTTGAATACCAAGAAAGTATGCTAGTTCACCAAGTAGATACATTTAAGAAAATCCTTGACTCATAGATTCTACATTGCTTCCAAATATGATGTCATCTACACAAACAACAATTATCAAAAGTTTATCTTTATCTATTTTGATATATCGGTTTCTATCTGTAGACCCCTTTTTGAATCCCCATAGTTGAAGGTATCTGTCAAGATGATAATACCATGCATGAGGAGCCTATTTCAATCCATACAATTTTTTCTTAAGTTTGCACACAAGATTTTTATCAGTGCCAAGAATGAACCCTTCATGTTGTTCTATATACCTATTCTTCTATATCCCCATTTAATAATGCATATTTGATGTCCATTTGATATACTTTAAAGCTATGAAGACTTGAAAATGCAAGAAACATTCTTATGGCTTCAAGTCTAGCTACAGGTGAAAATGTTTCTTCAATGTCTATCCCTTCCTGTTGAGAATATCCTTTACATACAAGTCTTTCTTTGTTGTGAATTACATATCCATTTTCATTTAGTTTATTTTTAAACACCCATTTTGTCCCAATAATATTTTTATCATGAGGCCTTGGTATTAATTCCCATGTATGATTCTTTTTTATCTGATCAATTTCTTCATTGATTGCCTTAACCCAACTTGCATATTTGCTTGCTTGATTCACATTTTGAGATTTAATTGTGGATATTAAGGCTAGGTAACTAGAAGTTCCAATAAGAGTTATTCTAGTTTGTATTCATGTGTCCTTTTCGCCTATAATTTGAGATTTAGGATGATTTTTCTAAACATACCTTAAAGGAGTCTTTTATGATGTATCGGTATCTGCATTTCTTTCTTCTGATGCTTCTCTATTTCCTTCTTCTACAACCTTTCAGCTTGTAGTAGGGAGAGGTTCGTCATCTTCTAGTTCTTCCTTTTTGGTACCTGCGGATGCTTCATCAATTACAACATATACGCATTCAACAATCTTCTAAAGCCTTTTATTATAGAATTAATATACCTTACTTCTAGAACAATATCTAAGAAGGATTCCTTCATCAACTCTACATTCAAATTTTCCAAGCTTATCATAATTTTTCTTTATGTAACATTTTCTTCCAAAAATTCCTAAGTGTTTGATAGGTGGAGGCTTACCAAAACATTGTTCACATGGACTTTTATCATTGTTCACTCGAAGATTATATTTGTTAAGAATATTCACATTTGTATGTGTTGCTCCCCCCAGAAGGTATGCGGAGTTCCTGATTCATCAATCATGGCACATGCCATTTTTTGGATTGTTTTTTTCATTCTTTCTGCCACTCCATTTTGTTGAGGAGTTTTAGCTATAGAAAATTGTCTCTTGATGCTATGTTGTTCACAAAAATTAAAAAAACTCATTTGATATAAACTATCCTCCTCTATCAGATC
Organism: Pinus taeda; assembly: GCA_000404065.3. Lineage (NCBI taxonomy): Eukaryota > Viridiplantae > Streptophyta > Pinopsida > Pinales > Pinaceae > Pinus > Pinus taeda. The sequence goes on from APFE031198499.1 coordinate 6,226, forward strand.
TAATACATTTGATTTTCAAGTTTAACTCATTTTCTACTAGAGCCTTAAATACTTTAAATTTATCAAATGCTTCATCTTTATACTTTAGTAACCCAATCCAAAACATTCTTGTAAAATCATCAATGAATAATATGAAATATTGTTCACCACAAGGAGACTTATTTCTCATAGGACCACATAAATAAGTATGAATAAGTTCAAGTGGCTTACTTGAAGTACCTTGTTTAGCATTAAACTGAACTCTGTTTTGATTACCAAATTGGCATGATTTGCAGATGCTATTTTCTAGTGGAGAGATGTTGGACAAGTCACAAACTGCTCCCATTCTGCTTGATTTGTAGAATTTAGAAAATCTAAAGTGCCCCAATCTTTTGTGCTAAAGCCAACTTTCTTCAGATTTGCTTACGTAAAAATGTTCTTGGTCACCTTCTAAGACATAGACATTACTTAAAGTTCTTGTTCCCTTTATTATGATCTTACCTATGTCCATATTTCCTACCACACAATCCTTTGATCTAAAAACAAATTCATGCCCTTGGTCACATATTTGAATAACACTCAACAATTTATGTCTTAATCCATCAACAAATAAAACATTTCCAACCTTGACCTTTTTCTTTAACAACATGGTTCCTTTCCCTTTGATAACAACATGTGAGTTATTTCCAAAGTTTACATTCTTTTCTTTCTTTATTCCATTAAAAGACATAAACTTATCTTTGTCACTTTCCATATGCTTTGAATGTCATCCATTGTCAATGTACCACATATTTTCTTGATGTCCTACATATAAAGCTAGACCACAATTTTTAGAGTCTATGGTTTTATTTTTCCATACCTTGGGCGTTATTGTCTTCTGTTCATGTTGATAAGATGGTCCCATTCCGCTTTTGCATTCAGTTTCTTTATGACCAAAGTTGCAAAAGGAACATTCAATTTCATCTTGAAGAGGTGAGAAAACATTATAAGAAGATTTATTTTCCCCAATATTATTCTTTTGTTTTCTTACTTCTCTAGTCATAATAGTTTTATAAGTGACACATTGAACAACTTTATGACCAAAATTATGAAAAGTGAAGCATTGACCATTGAAGTAGGAGTATCTGGGAGTATAGTATCTCATTGAGTAGCTTCCCCTTTAATTGTGGTAAGGTTGTTTTTCTTGAGAGATATTTGATCCTTCATTCCTTTGCTGAGAGCTGGAATTCTGATGACTGCTTCCTTTCACTACATTGAGATAACTTCATCTACCTATTTCAAAAGATTTTATAGTTTTTTATGATTCACCATTTTATCCAAGACTTGTCTTAATTAGAGGAGAGAATTGTACTTTGATGATTTATTCTAAAGTCTCATATCCTTTAGAAAATCTAAGATTTAAAGCCTTTGTTTTCTCAAGTTCCTTTCTTAGACACACTATTTCAAGTTTTAAACTCTCATTGTGCCTTTCCTTTTCTAGAATTTTTTTCTTCAAAACTTCTTCAGCTGATTTAACTTCTTCCAGGCGGATTTTAAGTTGAGTTATTTCTTCAATAAGAGTATATTTTTATTCTACAACATGCATAAAAACATCATCAATCATCTACACATTTTTCTTCAAATTCCATAAGAAATTGAAATTCTTGATTAGATTCAACATCCTCATTATTGGAAGAATATTCACTATCTTCATGTGTATAAAAACTTGTCTTGTTATCAAACCTTCCTCTAACATTCCCTTTTGAAGAATTCTTCCCTTTCTCATGCTTTTCTTTATAAGGACATTTAACAGCGTAGTGACCAACACTTCCATGGGCAAAACATTTGAAAGGAAGCTTACCTCTAAACTTGTCAGTTCCTACTTGGAGTTTCTTTACGAAATTCACTTCTTCTTCGTCTGATATGTAACATGTTTCCTTAAGATCCTCCTTTTCCTTTCCTTTATAAGTAGATTTGAATGTTCCTTCTATGATATCTAATGGACCCCTTTTCTCATTTCATAAGCTGTTAAGATCCCATGGAGCTGTTCAATAGTGAGGTTCTTCAATTGCTGCATTTCTTCAATGGTAGAGACTTTTGAATCGAAACGTTTGGGGTTAGAGATATTAGAATTTTCTAAACAACCATTGAATATTTTACTTAATCACCAAGATTTTTCATTGAGTTAACAATCTCATCTACTCTAAGGAAAAAACTTGCAATATTTTCATCATTATGCATTCTGAGAGTCTCATATTGAATTCTAAACATTTGAAGTTTAGCGCTCTTTATCTTAGTGTCACCTTCATAGTTTTGGATAATCTTGTCCCATATAGCTTTTACGATATTCAGCTACATAACCTTTACAAATTTTGATTCTACCAATCTTCCTAAGAGAGCGTTGACTCCCTTTGCATTGGTCTCATATTGTTTCTTAACTGCATCATCTGTGGGCATGGAGGATGGATACTAATAGTCTCCTTCAACGATTGTTCAAACATTAGCTCTAAGTGACTAAAAATATGCTCTCATTCTAAATTTCTAAAAAACCAAGTTAGTTCCATTAAATAAGGGTGGTGAGATAGAAGATACTCCCTCTTGATTTCTCATCTTGATGGATCTCCCTTCAAGTGATTAAGCTTCCTCTGAGGGACTTGTTATGATACCAATTGTTAGGAAAAATACTGGGGGGTGGTGAATCAGTATTTTAGCCACTTCAATTTTTTAATTTCTTATTCTAATTGATGTACACTACTATCATTAAGAAAAAAGTGTATGTACACGACTATGATTAATGCAACCCACGTATATCCAAATAAATAATTTATCATTAATTTCATCATTTGTTCATATTTAATTAGTGCATCATTACTTCATTATTCATCAATTAAGCAGTAAAAATGAGCAGTAACAAGAAGATATACCATCAACACACAAGAAACATATCAACACACATGAACACCAAGATTTCAGGTGGAAACCCAATGTGGGAGAAAACCACCATTTTCATCATCTATGTCTTCTTCTTTTATTATGAAGAAAAATTTCTTTCAATATTGTAATGGAGCAGACTCTAACCGGTACACAGGAACCCACCTGCAGAAGGCTACGACCTTTTCTCATTTTCTAGCACCTATTGGAAGATATCTAAACCACTTTTCTAAACACTGTTACCCTCATCTCCTTGTGGACCACTTTTCATATTGTTTCAAACTCTATCCACCAATCAAACAATCATCAAACCAACCTATAGGCCACATTGACCCATATCAACCATAAACCCAAACAAACTGAATCATTAATCTGAGACACTATCACATTGTAAATCAACGAAAATTATGAAGTATCAAGACACTGAATGAAGAACCCAACCAAAAAACATAAATATCAAATTGTGTACGTGACTGCAATGAATAAAACCTTAGTATATACAATATTTTTCTGTATAATACATGTGTACATTTCTCATAATACTAAACACTAAATCAATTAATCATTGAATCATTCATAGACCATTTCACCAACTGCGGATCATAGAATCAATCACAGATTTCTGAACCAATTACATATCATATACTTCTGAGTCACTAAACTTGGAAAATTCAACCAAGTCACTTCAATTATAATAAAAACATCATCGACAGCCAACAAAAAGTAAACCAATCATCAACTGTAATCAATCATCACATCTATAAACATATATTAGCAGATCAAACCCTAGTTTACGTACTCAAACTTTATAAGGAATATCCGCGTATGTACATGCTTACCATGTATAACTCTCGCATACAGATCTACACATATTGAAAAATCATTTCAAAGAATATATACGCGACCCTTCAAAGGTGGATCCGCATATGTATGCGGATATGCCCAAACATGCCTACATATAGATCTGAAAAAATATTCGTTGCAAACACAATTTCACTTTCCACAACCTTGATTGTTAATGCTACAAACTTATGAATAAATTGTTTAGATCATAACATCACAATTTCATTAATATTAAACATTCGTAGCAAGTAAATCAACTAAGCATACATGTCAAAATATTTCATATCTTTAAGCTCTGATTCTTCTCCTTGCTCCATGGTGCACACTTGTTTCAAATCAAATCATTCATAGAAAAAAACACAACTTGCACACCGAACACTTTGAACTCCATTTCCTTATATGGCTTTAGCCTTAACCAATACCTTAGGCCAATCCCATGTCAATACCATTGATATTCTTTGACGGGATCAAATAACCATTATCGCACTCATTACTATCGGCCAATACCATGGTAAATACCCTTGGTATTCAAGTTACCATGGTGTGGATTATGTGTGAGACTTTTCTTCACATTACCTGCATATGTACGTGACCTTTCTGCATAGGATCTGTGTATACTTTCCCAAGATTTATATTCAACATCCATCTATCTTTGATCTATCATTTCTATATTCATCACTTCTGTAGCATCTATTTCAATCTGCATAATCATCGTGTTATCATAATGTTGACATCTTTATAAAGTAGTTTTCCATCAAGGACATCACATTAGCCATAATTCCAACACCAAAGATGTTGAACTAGAGTTGTAGAAAGGAAAAAGAACTCTTTGCACCCGATAATCGCATAAACACCCACACTTGAAATCCTAACATGACCTTCCAAGCCAACTAATTTCCTAAAGTAGGGAACACAAGATACAACGTTTTCCACTAGTTCTATGAGATCTTAAAGCTAAACAACCTTGTTGGATCTAGTCTATCATGGTATTGTGTGTTATGTACTTTGTGATCAACACTTTCCTCCGATGTATATACCTTGTTAGGAAGGTACATATTAACCTCACTGCTAAAGGTTTCCCAAACAATGGAAAAACATTTTTGAGGCCCCATCCTCCTTTCTTCTCATGGAATCATATTTCAATTCACCAAGTGGAAGCCCAAGTATTTGTTAGATTTTTTGTGGAGATAATCTAAACAAATATTCCTAATTTTGTTTCGCACTCCTTTAGGAATATGTTCCAACAAGTTCCAAAACATTGAGATGACCTCAACAACCTCTTTTATGAGCATTGAATAACCCCCTCACTAAAGATTTATTTTATTTTCTACATTAGTCACCAGCTACCTCCAATCCTCAACCCCATAGTTTTTAGGCTTAAAATGAAACCATAGAAATATAAAACCGTTGTTCAAATCAAAGGAATGAAAAGATAAAGTTCTAGACATGTTGGCATAAGCTCGTTCATCAACCATTGGAAGAAAGATAGTAGACTTATTTACTTTCACCTCCATTCCCATTGCAAAGAAAATCAAGACCAAAACCTCTTTGTATTGTTCACATTCATATTAAGAGAAAAGATAGTAATAATAACATCATTGAAAAAGAGTAAATGAGTTAACATTTCAAATCTCTCGATTCTTAGGCTCTTGATTTTTTGTTGGTGTTTTTCCTCCTGAATAGCTATCCCAATAACTTCAGTTACCAAAAGGAACATATAAGGGAAGAGATGGAAACCTTTTGTTAACACAAACTAGAGAATTTTATTCATTTATAAAAGTTGTGGCCAAGGCACACAAGAGTTACATACTAAGGATCTATATTAAAAATGAGGGAATATAATTTCCCAACTAATACAATGATTCTTGAAAACATGTGGAAATGATGATTTCAGTTCTGAGAGTGCCAAAATTCATAGAAGTAACTGACTAGGTTTAGGCTAAGAAACCTTGAGAACCATGGAATATAGAGGATGAAGCCCGTATGATATATATTTAAAACAAAAGGTGCAAGTAAAGTCTGATTAACTTGAATTTTAGAAGAAAAGGAACTAGTGGATTCTGAGTTGACGTGAAATGGTCGTTGAGTAGCTATGATGAAATTTGAGCAATTGGAGGACCTAAGAGAGCAATAAATACAAGAGGGGCATGGTGATTAGAAGATAAGCCATCAAAATTATGTCTAGAAAAGGGAGCATTCCCAATGTTCATCCTTTTTAACACAACAAATTCTAGTAAATCAACATGCCAGTTCAAATGGAGATGTCAAGACAACTACATTTCTCCATTTAGGTTTCTCACACCATATGTCACCTTAAACACCTCAATTCATTAACTATTTGTTGTGATATTAGAGTGGATTTATTTAATAGTGTCACCATATTAGCAAAGTGAAGAGTGGGTTTTACTAAGATCATTATAATTCATTGATTCCAAATGGAGCAACCAAGATAACATTGAGAGACAAGAGGAATTTGGTCCTTGAGGTCCAACAGATGCGAGAAATAGAGAAGCATGCATCATATTGAGTAAAATTTGAGAGAGGAACCATCAACCTACATGATATTGATTAAATAGTGCAAGGGGACATTGTTGGGCGACATCCCACCTGTGTTGCATGTGAAAAGATAGGGAGATCTAATTTCCATGATGTTGCGGGAAAAATGTCATGAGTGCCGATGAGGTGGAGTGGTGCTGTGGGATGTGCCTCTTGTGTGAAATTAATACTATTTTATACCTTTCGATGGATTCTTGGTGGGTGAAACTTGTGGTTATCATCATGTCAAGGAATTGGGATGATTCCATGTTGGCCATTAAACCTAAAAGTTCCTTTTGTTCCAAGTTGGATGGCCACATTGGCTTGAGAATATACTATACTATTGTTATTTCTTTTAATGTGGAACTAGTAAATACAACACTCCACGATGCGAATAAGACTTTTATTTTGGAGAAGATAACTTCCCTTTGTAGGTCCTTGGAATTGGTCATTTTTTGCATATTGCAGATGAGGATGAATGGAGCAAGAAATGATAAAACCTTGATAAAGAGCATAGGATTATACAATATTATTAGACATGACCCCTAACTTCCAAGAAACACACCCCCCCCCCCCCCCCCCCACCTTGCACCCTACCTCCCCTAGAAACCTTGACATAGAGACCATGTGAGGATTCAAAATTTTAGGGCCTAATCAATTGATTAGCATTGAAAAATGCACTGTAGAAACACAAACTCGTAATCCATTTAATTAGAGGAATAATAAAGCCAATTCATAATAGTAAAAACCTCATATACAACCATGAAAGCTCATCATACACCTTAGAGATATTAGGTTTTATCACTCCCGCTAGGACATGTTAAATCATAATAGAATGTACCCCTTCCTAAAATATGCCAATAGCCTCATGAAATAGTATATTCTTTAGGAAGTAGAATTTCTCTAGAGAGATAAATTTGAATAAAAATGGCTTAACCCTATCAAGAATAACCTTTGCAATGATTCTTTAAAGACATTTACAATGGAAGATCGACCTAAATTCACCAAATGAATTTGGGGATTCCACCTTGGTAATAAGATCCAAAAAAAAAAAGCATTGACACTTATCGACATTTTATTGGCTACTCACACCTCCTCAATTGCCTGTAAGAGATCATAACCATCCACTTAAGAAAAGTCACCACAAAATTCCATTGTCCAACTGTTCGTTCCAAGGCTCTTAGCCTTTTTAAAGGAACTAATAACTACCAAAAGTTCCCCTTTAGTTACAATATTATAAAGAGATGCAATCTCCTCGTCTTTAACTAAATGCAGAAAAAGGCCTACCATTTTCATATGTCACCCACATTAACATGATCTAATTCCTTAAAAATATCCCAAATGTGATTTTCTCTCGGATTTTCCAAATATGAGGAACCATGTACTTTATTACCACTTTCATATGTAATTCCTATATAGTATTTTGATTACCCCTATAGTAAGAAATGACTTGCAAAAAAGTGTTTTGATAATTGAATTCAATCCACAAGGCTTGATTATTGAGCCACCATTTCTTTTCTATGTCTAAGAGAGCCTTTTGTATTTGTTTTTCCATAGCATGCAACCATTCTATTCCAAAATGTGACAAAAGAATGATCGTTTCTAAGAATATATCCCCTCCATCTCTCCTTAATTTGTCTTAACCTTCAAACCCTTTCTTCTATGATGTTCAACTACCTAATGTACCACCTTTTCGTTTAACAATATTAGTGATGCCACAAACTAAACATAAAACAACATCTTCGAATTGACTTCAAGAATTTCCATTTTTCCTTTATCAACTCTTGAAAGTTTTCCTCTTAATGAAACTTATATTTAAAAGGTGGCCCAAACTTTGAGAAGCTCTTACCTAGCTCAAATAATGTTGGGAAGTGATTCAAATATTGAATCTTCTCTACCCAAGTTCACAACTACTCAACTTGGTGTAGAACAACATGATGGGTGACTAACTAACCGAGCCTTTTGGCTACCCCATTTTGATTAGAATGATTATTGATCCATGTAGGACAAATTTGGATGAATTCAATATCCACCTATCTTACCATTTCAAACTTATTCAAGAATATCCTCATGAGCACAAGGCCCCCAAATTTCCTCTCTCCTCATTGCCAGATTGATTCCATCACCAATAATAGGTTTATCATATTGAAAGCAACTTAGCGAACACAAATTTTTATATATTATTTTTTTGCCCTCATATGGATCATAGAGATTGAGGATATATAATGAAAGATCAATCTCCAAACTTATGTATCTCCATACACAACCTTGTGCCCACAACACAAGCATTCAAAAATTTAAAACTAGAGTTAAAACCAGTAATAACTCCTCCCAAAACCCCTATTGAATCCAATACAAATAATTCCTCACTCTAAAATAATTTATTAAATTTGAGGATAAAAGCATTACTCAACCCTATTATCTCCTATAAAAAAAATATATATGGGTACTCTAACTCTACCAATAATTTGAAGGATAGTTTCTTAGCCATCATTCCCAAGCCTTGTACATTAGTAGGATCTTCATGGAGTGACTACCTTGGTGGAAATTCCCTCTCTAAGGATCCCTAGAGTAATACATTCCTACCTTGATAGATTTCTTGTGTGGATTTTTATTGAAGTCATTTAAGTGTTGACTTCCACATTTATTTCATACATCTAATATCAATAGGAAAATTCAAGCCCAAACCCCCAATCGCTCTAGAATATTGTGAGGATGCCCTCGACCACAAAAGATAAGGTTTCCTATTACTAGAAGATAAGAGGGAGATAGAAGAAAAGAGCTTAAGGTTACCCAAACACTACAAAGAAAAAGGGTCCGAGTCATTGGATAAACCCATAATATAGGAATGACTCACCCCTAACCCCATGTTAGTTGGGGCCACCACACTCTTGAACCAAATTAACTCCAACTAGATTTACTAGGAAGCTGATAATTCCAAAACACTAAATGCACTAGCCCCATATTTCAAATTGGATGCCCACATCTTAGAGTTAGAGATTGGAAAAATAGAGAGATCCTCAAGCAAGAGTTTAGTATATTTCCTTGCCCCTCATATAACTAGTCACTAAGAGATATAGAAACTAAATTACCCTCCATCACCTTTGCTTATGTTACAAATTCCTCCTACTATGAAATATGAGGCACATATTTGGCTTCCTCCCTTGAATTTGGCCCTTTCCAATTGCATAAAAACTCTAAGAAAAATGAAATCATAATTTACTACAACATTTCCTACCTTGTGACAATGAGCACAAGAAAATGGGATATTAATGTAAGTAAGAGCAATCCCTTAGAGACAAATTAAAGTTTTCAAAAATAATCTTCCTTACATCTAATTCAACCAAAATACACACCACATAACAAGTAGAGTTATTCTTGTATCTATGATTAGCCATAATGAATTTTCCTATAACATCATTATCAGCTTTGAAGCCCACACATGTCCAAAAATTCAATGGCGATATGGGAATTTTTATCTACACTAGTCGACTTGTCTTCCTCTCATCCCTAGAATCAAAGAGAGGATACCATGGCTTTCAAGCCAAGATACTTTAGTCTCATAACCACTTTTGAGCCAAGAGACTTTGGTCTCAAAACCAACAAAGTTGCAAATTTCTCTAAGCATCATCCTTGGATCGAAAAATAAGACCAAACCAACCACGGGATAAAAATTGTACGATAGGCCCATACCCTCATCCAATCTTTATGTATCCATCCATTTAGATTCACCATGGTGACTCTCCTTCCATTGAGCTTCCCCACCATTGTTCTCCCTTCCAAATTTGAAATTTGGTTAGCCCATATATCCTCCCCAACTACTATCGAAGCATCATTTCCTCGAGACTTCACCACCCATTTTCTTCTCCCACCTAAGATCATTTGATGCTTCATTAAAATGTCACCTACAAGATTTTTAATCTCTAGTAAACCACTAATAAAACCAAAACTATATTTGGAGTTTGAGCACCACTAGTTTTCCAACTAAATAACGATGACCCATAGGGGGGAAGAGAGAGATTAATAGTAAATGTTTTCATAGGCCCACTTGGCATTAGTACCGACTTAGCCATAAACAATTTGTTAGTATCTAAAGATTCATCCAAACCATATCTAGTTGATCCACCTTGAGTTTCATGCTTATTGCGCTGAAAGGCGCTCTCCTCCCTGGTATGGAAGAGATGTGTTGTGTTGTTCTGTCTTGTTATGCTATGTAAACATTTTGACTTGGTCAAATTACAAAAACAAATAAATAAAAATAAAATGAAAATAATAATGATTAATAAAATAAATATTATTATAATTATTAATTAAAACATTTTGACTCCATCAAATTACATAAAACTAAAATTTAAAAATAATAACAATAATTATATTCATAATTAATTACAATTAATAATTAAACCAGCTTAAATTCAAAATCTAGAGAGACCTACAACCTCACACTGTTGAAACCCTAACCTCTCGCTGCTTGATCTGTGACAGCTTCCCCAGAAAGGGTTCCTCTCCCTCCTACTCCTCCTCCTCCCGAAGATGAGTCCACAACCTTTTAGGTGTTAGTGGTTGCCCTCTCAAATAAACCCAAAAATTGTTGTGTGTGGAGCATGATTGTTCAAAGGTCTTTGTTTCAGTCGAATGTATACCCAGGAAGTTTGTACACCCCTCCACGTGGGGGGGTGCAGGGGGGACTTGTCCCCCCCGCGAGGGTCCGTGGGGGGGGGGGGAATCCCCCTTGGTGGGGGATCCGGGGCAGCATCCCCGGCGGGGGCTCGGGCGGGCAGCGCCCCCTGAAGCTAAAAATAGATGTAAAATGCCTTTGTAAAAATATAGTAATTTCTAGTCAATCTGGGCCGTTTATTAGGCGGATGATTCAACAGTAGAACTATGTTAGGTTTAGGATTTTTTTTGCCCTAGAAGGCAACCCCTCTCTTTGTATGAGGGCATTGTATTTGAGGACTAGTAATAGATGTTGTATTCTCTTGAGCAAGAACAGAGAGGTGAGACTGTGAGAGAAAACAAAGGATATTACAGCGGATTTGTTGTAGGTTGTGTCTCTTCATTTTGCTGGATAATAGAAAGGGAAGACTGGCTGTTCGGGGTGGACGTTAGCCCAAACTGGGTGAACCACGTATATCTATGTCTCTCTTGTTTTATGCGTTTTCTGTGTTTATATTTCTACAATATTTTATGTGTTCCATTGCTTCGTAATATATAATTTTCTAACAAAAATAAGGAGGCACAATCGAATTTTGTCAATAAATCTGAATCAATACCCTTGGTGCCTCTTTCTGTGGGAGCATGAAGGATGACATTGGCTTTCTCTGAACAAACCCTGGTTAAAAATTTTACCGGGATATGGCCATCCCCTCATTCCATGGATATGTGGATAGATCAAACATAGAAGTCAATGATGAAAGGTAATATCAGGCTTTACGCATGTGGAAATCGGTTTTCCCCCTTTTTGTTTGAACTCAAGGAAGCTTGAGATGTTGTTTTCAGAAATGGTCCTTATTTCTTTGGATCAAGTGGGATGTACCTAAATAAATAGTCCCTAGATTTTAACCCAAATGAAGATATCCTGACTGAAATTCTAGTATGGGTTAAACACCCTCAGCTTCCACACTCTTGCTAGAGTGATGATTGCTTAAGAGAAATAAGGAATGGAGGGGTAAAGTATCTAAACAGAGTTAAGCCCAAGGGTTCTCAGTTTGTGTGTGCCAAAATCTACATTGATGTAGATGTAGAAAAATGATTTCCTTCATAAATAAATCTCACATTGGGGGAATGAACCCATTTCAAAAATTTAGATTATGAGTAGATCCCCTTCAAGTGTCGATTTTGTCATGAATACAGTCACTTTGCAAGATACTACAAGAAATCCCCTGCAAGAAAGGGCTCGATTCATCTGCAAGTCATGGCGACCAATGGTAGACTCAACAGAGAGGAGGAAATAAATAGAGGTCCAATGGGAATAAGAATCAAACTATGCTGAATAATAATGGGGCTTTAACATTCGCAAAACCTTTGGATTCCTTGCAAAACCTAACAAAAAATGAGCTGGAAGATCCAAATCTGAACATGAGATCTCTGAATGAGGAAGTAGTTACATAAGAGCAAGAAGATGGGGAGATAAACGAGGAAGAGGAGGTCCCCAAATGAAGAGGAGACTAAAAATCCTCTACAATCAAAGCTGATTAATGTGGAGGCTCTTGAAGCCCCTTCTTCGATAAGTGAGATTGTGACCCCCAAATATGAAAACGTTGAAGGAGGACAACCCAATTCAAGAGTGATCACATGCAATATGGTGCAAACACTTGTCTACGTAGAAGACAAAAGAAATTAGGAGATTAAAGGAAGTAGAAAAGAAGAAAGGACGTCCACATAAAAAAAAAAAAGTCAAGGAGCAGGAAGCAGAGCACAATATGAAACTAGGGAATCAACCAGTAATCTCATAAATCCTGAAGCCAAAAACTACTAAAGGTAGGGAAAAATAGAACAAGGAGGAGGTTCTCTTCAAAACCCTCCTAAAGAATGATGATAAAATTTTCATGGAATATTAGGGATCTGGGAAGCCCCTTAAAATACTAGGCAGTTAGGGACTTGGTGAAATAAGAAAAGTTGTGGATACTCCTTCTCCAAGAGACCAAGCTTGAGGAAAAGGAGGTAAGAAAGGCAACTAAGTTGTTTTGGAAAAATAGCATGGAAATAGATCAAGATCCGCGAGGAGCATCAAGAGGATTAGGGATGTTTTGTTTTGATCTACACTTCCAAATAGTTGATAGCTTCAAAATGAAATTCTGGATTGTGGCCTTACTTGAAAGAAAAGATACGAAGGAACAAATCCCCGTGATCAATATCTATGCACCAATGTAGTGTGTCGAGTAAATGGAATTTGGGGCTCTTTGAATCAAAGAAAAGAGAAAGATTGGCACCTCAATTGTATAATGGGGGGTGACTTCAATACAATACTTATATATCATAAAAGCGTGGAGGATGTCGTTCATGAGACCCTTTTTGTGAAAGAATGGAGGATATAATTACTGATTGGGACCTGGTTGATATTTCCCCTACGTTGGAAAATATACGTAGATGAATCACAAAAGTGAAGAAAATTATATAGCACTTCATTTGGACATATTCATTCTTCATAGGAGTTGGAAGCTAAAACTTTTGGTTTGTGTCTCCTTGATTAAGTCCCAATGAGAATCAGTCCATTGTCCTATAGTCTTGTCCTTGGATAGATTGGATAATTTAAGATCAATCTCGTTCAGGTATAATGCAACCTAGATAAAGGAGGAAGGTGTCATAGATTTGATTAGGCAAGTGTGGAGAACCCCTTTAGCAGGATCGTCGGCATTTGTCTTGGAGTATAAAATGAAGTACGTAAAGAAAGTGTTGAGAAAGTGGATTAAAGATTGTTATCATACTCAAGGAAAATAACTTCGAGTAGAGGTTATAATGGAGGTTTTCAGTGTTATAAAATTGGAAAACATATCATAAAAATACGCAAAAAAATCCATTTGCGATTGTGGATTTTTAGCGGAGATTATAATGGAACTTCATCACAACTGAAAAAATTTGGGTGACTTAAGGTTTTAGCAGATGTTTTTTTTTTTAACAAATGGAAACAGTAGCATCAGTGAAACATTCATCCAAAGTACCGTAGATGCATACATAACTAAAATCATCAAGGCATTGAATACAAAGAACACCGATGTCACCCTGGGGCATTCTTTTAAGGAATGGCCCTAGGGCACACAAAAAATATTACAAACCTAGTGCTTTTACTTAAACTCGCAATGTTGATGCACATTGTTTGTATAAATGCACTGGTGCACTACAATTATAAAAGGACCGGTGTTGTTTTACCTAATAATGCATCGGGGTTGGAAATAATATTTTGTAGGACCATGGCGTTAGTTCTATGAAATCACTAGTGTGTTAAGAATTGCAATGCAATGGGTTGTTAATTGCAAACAATATCACTGTTTGAAGAGGTAAATGCATCGGCGCTATCATTCTCTGAAAAGGAATCAGCCATGCAAAAAATATGTCATCACGATGCTTTTATATAACATAACGCACCGGTGTGTGTTTATGTTATGGATGCACAAGTTGTTTTGTATGATATTTTCTCTTTTTTGGAAACGTCGACCTATGACAGTTCAATTACTATAATTTTTTGAATCCATTATTCATAAAAAATCAACATATATCTTATAACAATATTCATATAAATTAAAATTTGATTAGTGCATTTGTATATGATGTTTGGATTAAATTGTTATATTATCATATTTCTTCATTATAATATTTAATCAATGGTGTAACATTTCACAACGACATTGGATAACACGATAGAATAAATTAAAATGTATTTTATTATATATCAATAAGAGGCTCTTTATCATACAAAATGGGATTATTATTGGTAACCACATATCTTTCAATTGGGACACTATGTCCATTACATTAAACAAAATCTCTAGTTTTCACAGACAATTATTTCAAAAAGTACAACATGTTGCATTGATATCCAAATAGATCATCGTTCTTCATTGGAATTGTTGTTAGTGTTCGAGCTACTTCCATGAATTGGGTTATTTGGAAAAATGTTTTGTTGATTGCATTGATTGTTTTCGTCTTCTTGATCATGTTCTATTTGCAAACATAAAAATAAAGTGTAATGAGTGTATCTACATTAGTGAGAATAATGAAAGTTGAAATAAATAATATACATCAATGTAAATTGAATATCAATGTACC
Organism: Pinus taeda; assembly: GCA_000404065.3. NCBI lineage: Eukaryota > Viridiplantae > Streptophyta > Pinopsida > Pinales > Pinaceae > Pinus > Pinus taeda. The sequence goes on from APFE031198499.1 coordinate 21,259, forward strand.
GTACCAAGAAGTGACTCATAAACTATACACATGGTTTCAAAACCAAGTCTCGTGCCTTGTTGCAACAAGTCTTATGTTGGCGTAGTTCTATACTTTGTTTCCTGCATGTTTTGAACCCCATTATAAATCATAGATTTAATATAAAGGATTTTTTTGTTCTATTAATTAAAAACTTTGAGAAGTAAAACAACATATATACTTACAAGTTCCACAATTAATTTTTGATATGCCAACATATACTCACAACCCATATTTAATCCAATGTTAATTAATTCTTCTGGTGACTCTTCTTTGTATGTTAGCACCTATTTGAAGACATTCAAGGATGGTTGTTGTAAAACAACTTAAAATATACAAAAATGAAACCTTGAATTTTTATAAAGAAATATTAACAATTACTAACAAACTTTGATATCAACCCTTTTCTTCCTTGTCGTCCTATTTTATGTGCTGAATGAATTCTATTTTTTATTTTCTACAAGAAAATACTTGAAAATTAATATTTAATGCTAAATTATTATTTTATATGTACAAACTCAATCATGATTACATACATTTGAAGCGCATTGTTGCTGATTTGGCTCCTTCTGTGATGCAATTATGTCCATTTCTTTGACCATATCATTGTACACTCTTTTGGACATTCCTACTGACATGTTTTTCATTTCAACTCGTTGATCATTTGGGATTTTCATAATCTTGTTGAAAAAAGTAATAAATTATTTTATATTGATATATTAAAACTAAATATAACAAAAATTGATATTAATAAATGAATGTTGTGTGTATATATATATATATATATATATATATATTATATATATATATATATATATATATATATATAAAGAGAGAGAGAGAGTTGTTTTAATTAGGAATATTGCCTTTTGAATATTTTTTGTTGTTGTTGTATGTTTTCTCTATTGCAAGTCTAGCATGTCTCATTGACCATTCCTCTAGAAACACTTCCGGTAGTTTATATATAATTTGGTTCTTGGAGTCATTAGATTTATTTTTGTATTGTACGTGGACAGTACATCCATATATTTATTTCACTAGATCCCTCATAGTTTTGTAAAAAATTCCCTGTTATTAACCTCCAGCACCACTCCAGACGAGCTAAGGACCAATTCATCATCATTTACATGTTCTATAACCTTTTTTTCTTAGAACAATATTGATATTTTCCTTCGTTGTTGTTCCTTGTAGAACATTAAACATATATGAATTAATAGACTATTTGAAACATGTTACCTAATATTCTTAAGTATATTATTAATGAAATTTCAAAAAAAAAATACTTATATTGAATAGTATTTTTTCATGCACCTGATTCATCCTTCTGCAATTTTTCTATCAGGCTTTTACACTCTTTTGCACTTAGATTAGAAATAATCTTATCGACCTTCATTTTGTGGCTGACACATACTAACCAATACATATTAGTTAAACTTATATATAGTTCAAACATATTAATTTTGTAAAGAATTAAAAAAAAAACTTACTTTCCCTGCCTTTTTCAATGTGCTATCATTGTGTCGACCAAAAATTTTGTTACTTGACACCTTCTCAGACCATTTTTAACAATATACAACTTGTACCATTCAATACAGAAGGCATTAAATACATTTTATACATAAATAAAATAATTCTCTGCCAAAAAGAGTTCTAGTAAAGGGTGTATTTATTTGAAGAAAAGCATTGGCATGTTTAGTCCATTAAATGCATTAGGCATTTCATTGTTTAGCACTGCCATCAAAAATTAAAATTTTAAAATAATTTTAAATTATGACGATGTGATTTGTAACGATAAATACACCACAATGATTTAATGTTGTGTTATATTATGCCGGGAACAACCATGAACAAATTGGATAGAACTGACAGGGTTATAATACACTGATGTGTTTTATTACACATGGTGCAGTGGTGTGTTATATTACATTAGCGCACCACACAACATGCATCATTTAAAAAAATGGATAGGGCCAACATGGTTTGGATCTAATTCAATAAGTGATCCTCCTATTTTACAAGTCAAACACCTTATATATAGTAAGTACACAAACCCCTTAAATATAAAATGCCTAAAATGAAAACCCTAATTGTGAACTTGTAGAGGGAGTTAAACCCTAAGGTGAAATTTTGTAGTCACATAAGTAAGAAGAAGCAAGGGTTTAAGGTAAGTATTGATTTTTTTGTTGTTTTTTTTTTTTTTAATTAAATTAAACAGGAACAAAGATCATAAATAAATTAATAGTAATTTTTTTACTATGCAAGGCTTCTAATTTATTTTTTTTTGAATTGTGAATGAATCTAACAAAAATTGTAAAAAAAATCAATAGTAAAATTTAAAATTTTTTGCTATGCGGGTTTGAGTATACCTTACAAATTTTCATCTTTATGTGGTTCAAAAATATTTTTCTTCTCCACAGTGCTCTCAGTATGTCTCTATTTTAATTAAACACTAACATAGATTATAAAAAAAATTATTAGTAAAATCAACAATAAAATTTTAAAATTTTACTATGCAGGGTTTTGAGTGAATCACCATAACTTTCAGCTTCTAATCTTCTAGATAGTTCTTCTACTCCAAATTATTTTGCTTGTGCGCAATGCTCCTACTATGTCTCTTCTGCAAACCACTCCCTTGAAATTTTGGGAAAAATAAAGAAAATAGTGAATAATTTTTTTTTTTTTTGTAAGCTTGGTAGGACTCTCTGATTTTCGTGTTTACATGTCCATTATTCACCCTTCTACGGGGTGAGGGTAACACAAGATTTGAACCCAAGGCTTTCAGTTCGGTGAGACTTCATTTCCACGGCCACTGCCACTTGAGCTACCTCAGGCGGACAATAGTGAATAACTTTTGACTATTTAAAAGACTATGAAATTAGATTTCGAAAAATCAATTGTTGCTTATTTTTTAATTTAAAAAAGAAAAATAAGAAAATCAAGTTTTTTTTCAACTTAATCCAAACATCGGTGCGTTCGATGGTAAAGAGCAGATGTGCTTTTACTAGTAAAGTGCACCGACATTGTTGGGGCACCAAATTTTTTTAATGCACCGACATGATACAATTTTCTTTTCTTTTCTTGAAATAACATGATTAATATTTTAACACAATGGTGTGGTTTGCATTTAAATGCATTGGTGATGTAATTGTTATAAGAGCACCAACATGGTACAATTCGTTTTATTTTAAAAATCCCGAAAATAGGTATGTACCAGTGTTTTTTTATTTAAATGCATCGATGTGCTTTTGTACAAGAGCATTGATATGATAACATATTTTATATTTTTCAGAATGGTGGAAACATGTGCAGGGATTATTTGAACACCTCGGTGTTGTTATGCTTTAAACACATCAATGTGATTTGTTCTTATACGCACTAGTATGATTTAAAAGCTATCTGAAATTTTATTTTCACATAAAATGGCATATTAATCTCAAATTATCCTTTAGGATGCATCTACATGAATTACAATAGTTCATAGTATACATTTTCTGCTTAAAGTCGCTTTATTCTTGAAAAATGGTTTGAAAACATTATTGAAATTCAAATTGTGGATATGGTTCTCGAAATTAATTTTAGATATCTGATATTTCTCAAATTCAGGGACAAAATGTATCCAAATTTGCAGGATCTCGATTCATAATCAAGTTCAGATGCAAAAAATATTCCTCCATTTCAAAAACGTCAAAAGCTCTTATTAGGAGCAGCATATCATGAGTAGTTGGTAGATGAAAATGGACAACTTTTTCACCATACCAATTAGAACATGGCATCTTCTAGCCGCAATCTTGGATCAATGATGATAATAATTGTTTGGTTTAATGTAATTTCAATAAACCAATTATATTGACGTGCTTACTAATATCATTGATAATGTACTAATGATGTTCAATATTTTTGGAAATTACGATTCTAGTGATAATGTGCAACCCACCTACAATCTTTCATTTCACCCCACTACAACGTCAACTCAAGAGAAGGTTTTATTAAGAGTAAGACTCGAAGAGGAAGCATTCAAAGAATGGTTGAATCAACCACCTATTTAATTCCCACTACGTCCAAATTCACCAATTAGGAATGACTCCAACAATAGTAGTTCTTCATCACAAATTGGCAATGGAGACAATCAGATAAAGGCTGGTATGGATGATTTCTTATGAGATATGACTTCCATGGAGGCAATGTTGTTAGATGCATTCCAGAACGCCGAGCCAAGGGTTGATGCTCATATCACTGATACCTTATTCAAAAGCCTGAAATTTGCTTCCACCAGACCTCTCTTTGGACCCGGCAACAAGTCAAAGTTTAGTCAGTAGGGACAATGATGTTGCTATGCAACTTGAAAGCAAAATTTTGGAATGTCGAGTGCATGTTTCTCAGAAATATTCAGGTAATAGACCTACATGATCAATCAAGTCCCTTATATTTTGAGAAATCTTGTCACAAAATCAACATTAAAAATGGCCGATTTTAGGAACATTAAATATTTACATTGTACAATTATACTACCCCAACTGCAAGTTATTCAAAGGTAAGGTTCTTACGAGTGATAATGTCTTATCAAGTATCTTTGAAGAGGCAACGCATTTTTTGAAAATGTTGGGTGTTGAGTACATATAATATCATGCATGTACGAATGATTGTATTCTATATAAAGGAGAATATGCAAACAAAGAGATATGTCTGAAATGTGGGCATGATAGGTACCATAATTGAAAAAAAAACAAGTAGATCACATGGTCCTCCTCTAAGATATTAAGGCACATGCCTATAATCCCAAAGATCCAAAGGCTCTTTTGCTGTAAAGAATTATCTATTGTGTAGGGATGGCATGCCTCACACATAAGTGCTTAAGGGGTTATCATAACCCTAACAGATTCAATAGCCCTGAAGCATATAGAGGATACATGGCCTGAAAAGTTCAAGGATGAAGTATGAAGTCTATGACTTAGCATAGCCATGGATGGCATCAACCCATATTCCCTCCAAAACACCAACTATTTTGTTTGGCATGTAGTAGTGATCCATAATAATATCCCCCCCATGGCTTTCCATGAAGAATGAACATCTTATGTTGGCTCTCATAGTCCCTAGTAGAAGACAAGTGAAGGATATGGATCTCTAGTTACAACCATTGGTAGATGAATTGAAGGAATTATGGGAAGGGGTACATGTGTACGATGTATCAAGACCCATCACAACATAAAGGATTTTTACATTGCATGGCATATGTGTTTACACCATCCATGATTATCCAGGCTTAGAAGTTTGCTCTGGTAAATTACATTTTTATTGATTTGTTTATATATGTAACAATATTGTTTCGTATATACTTAATTTAATTTGCTATAATTGTTCTGATATTCATGGTCGCTAACGTGCCGACCTATATACAATAATTTTGTAGGTCTTGTAACAAAAGGGTATCATGGATGTAAATGTTGTGGAGCTTCTCTGAAGCCTAGGTGGTTTAACCACCTTTGAAATCCACTGTATGAATGCTCTAGGGTATTCCTCCCAAAAGAACACCCTTACAGAAGAGTAACATCCGCTTTCAATGGTAAACTAGAGAGAACCCAAAGGCCCACAATAATGACACTAGTTGAATGGATTAGAGCATATGAGAGAGAGAAGGAGAAGGAGTTTGCATAAATCTTCAATTCAAATGGGGAGTCTATGTTTGATGATCCAGAATTCTTCGACACATATGTTGAGAAATTTCCCATTGGGATGAAAATGAAATCTGTCTTTTATGAGCTCCCATATTGGGAGCATCTAAATATTCCCCACTTACTAGATCCCATGCATATATTTAAAAATGTTTCGTCTTCTTTATGGAGGCACATCTCATTAAAATAAAATGACAGTTGGTTGTTAGGAGAGATCTTAATTCTTCAAAAACTAAAAATAAACATTGACTAAGACAAGAAACTATAGGAGAGGTCGGTCCCTCTTGGTCTTTCAAAGAAGGTGATGTCCCATGGATTTTAAAGAATGGTGATCTTTCTTTGGCAAAGGAAGTTATAATGAGTGTGCAGATTCCTTCTTTATATGGGTCTTCACTACGACGTTGCTTCACTGTGGAAGATCGTTTGTCGAGGTTGAAATCGCATGACCATTTGAACCTTCTAAGAGTACATATGTCAAAAACATGATTTTATTATTATCATTATGTTGATGCCTCGAAAATCGCTGCAACAACATTGGGGGATAACCACCCGGTCCGGACCTTAAAAGCAGCTCCTTTTCCGTTTGGTGTGGTGGCTCCGACTGTTCATCTAGGTCCAGGTACCTTCTCC
>APFE031198499.1:30001-40009 GCA_000404065.3 Pinus taeda
AAAGGGAAAATCCTCAATAATCCCCAGATCTGAGATTTTTCACTCCTCCCTCCTACAACTCTAAATTCCAATTACAATAGTTCTTTTAGAAGCTCTAAAATTGCAGAGGAGAGCAGCCCTTATTCCATTCTGTAATCTGTTATTTATAGTCTTTCCTAAAGAATGTTTAGAGAGGAGAGTTTGTTCAAGAGAATTCTGCTAAATCCAATTTTACTTGCTCCTAATTATGATCTTCAATTGCTGGAGCCTTCTCATTGATTGAGATTCTTTTTCCATATTTCTTCCACTGTTTTCCTGCAAAAGAAATCAAAATAAATTAAAAATGCAATCAAAATATCATTTCTGGCAAAATAAACCAAACACAATCAAATTCTATTTAAATAAATAATTAAAAACAAAATATAAGCTACGTATTGATGCTTGGAATGATTTGATTGGCAAAAGATATCATTGGCCAATGGATCTGCAATTAGAAGAGGCTTTGGACAAATGAAATTAAAAACAATAACTCAGAAAATTGATTTTGTTAAAATTCGGAGTCTGATCTTCTGCCTGATTTTTGGCCCAATAAATGATCAAATCTGTTGGTGAAACCTCCTTCAAAATGTTTTGCTTGATTTTCTCTTTCCAATGAGCTGTCCTGGGCCTCATTTGGCCAAGTAGAACTCAAGTTATGAGCTTCCAAAGTTGATGGGCCAAATCTGATATAAATCTGGAAATTCTGTTGCTGGGCTAAAAATCAGAATTTGAATTAAAAATTAAATCCTAAATTAGACCCTAATTAATTCTAATTTAATTGCTAATTAAAAACTAACTAACCAATATCTGATTAACTATTTATAAACAAATTAAATCTAATTAAAAACTAATTCGAAATAACATTTAAATCTAAATTAAAATAATTAATTAAATGTTCTAAATTAATTATCAATATTAATTAAATAATATATATTAATTAAACTAATATAATATATATTATATATTATTAATTAATATAATATATTATATATTACATATATTAATTAATATAATATATTATATATTACATATGAATATATAAACTAACATATCATATATATTAACTAACATATATTACATTAACGCACACCCTGCCTTAAAATAAAACCACGAATTGGCCCATGTGCAAAAAAGCTTATGATAAATGCTTTGAATGAGTATCGGCGGATCGGGGAAGGTGGATATCGGGGTATCGGCCGTCGGCCGTCGGCAAATCGGAGGTGTGCCATATCGGTATTTCGCATCGGGAGGGAAATGAATGTCGGGGCTTTTAATTTGTAACATATAAAATTTCCCGATGCGATATATATATTATTTTTTATTTTTTATTTTTTTATATTAAATTTTAATTTAATTAATTTATAAACTAATTAAATTATTTAATATTATTTTTTTTTTGTTTTAATTTTAATTTAATTAAATAATTATATAATATATATTAATTATTTAATTAATTTTAATTTATTTTAAATTTAATTTTTATTTTTTTGTTTTGTTTTTATGAAGATAAGTTGTTAAACTATAACTACAGCTATGAAAAATTATAAAAATAAACTACAGCCATTTGAACGTTTGGTTTTTCCGAGATTAAGATTTGATTGGAAAATTGTAGTGAATTTCTTAAGTCCCGACGCTTGATTATTTGGCTGGATAATAAAAATGTTAATAAAACCCTCTACGAGTCAATATCTAAACTGAATGCGTTATTGGACTATTTTTAACCTAGGCTAGCTAAATAATCAGATTTTCAAATGAGTGCCATTTTCAAACCAGTTGACCAAATGAGGCGAAACAAGCGTCAATGTGAAGCTTATGAAAAATCGATTCTAACCAAGCAATCAAAACAAGAATCGAAAGAAAACTAAAAATTGACAGAAGCGTAGGGCAATCAACTAAAATAAAAATCCAAAAAGGGCGCTTAGCCAAAATTTTTATAGAAAGGGTCCCCATTATCTTAGTTGAGCAAGTCAATAATGGGGGGGTTGTGTTTTCACCACAACACATTATTATTTTATGTAATGGGATATGTTATAATTAATTTTTGTATGAGGTACTATGTATTGTGCAGTGACATTATCCTCTGCTCATGCATGGGTGTGTTAACCATGACTTCCCCCGAGACTTACGCCATGCCATATCTAAATTATTTTCATTTGTATATTAGATCAAATCAAAGGAGTTTCATATGGTTGGAATTCCACGGCGGCGTCAACAGATAACTAAGATCTTTTGTATGTTTAAGAAGGAATTATTGACGAGTTTCATGGACTTATTGGTTCATCTTCTAATTCACCTAGTAGATGAGGTTGAGTTAGTTGGGGTGATTTCTTGTCGCTGGATGTTCTTCTTAGAGAGGTACATGAAGAAATTGAAAAGTTTTGTTCGACAATGGGAAAAACTTGAGAGCTCTATTGGAGATGGGTATATATCATATGAGTATTTATATTATCCTAGTGAGTACATCAAGCTAATAGACAACACACCAAGTTCGGCGATTTGGGATGACGAAAGGGATGATGACGAAAGAGAAGGGGAGCTTCTCGAAACAAATGGAAAGAGGTGCATGATAAAGAGTAAGTGGCTTATCATTTGTCAAATTTCTACATAGTAACTATTCACACTGAACTTCATATTAATGCAAATTTTGATCTCATAAGTACTATATATGTTGGTTTGATTTCATTAGCGAATACATAAATACAAGCCATCAAAAGATTCATTCTTTAGAATATGGAAGCAACACAACTATGGGTTGCATTGTATGAGTAGAAGAGGAGGAAATGAGACAATGACATGAAATAATTCAAATGGTTGAATGGTAGAAGTGTGCATTATCCTAATCATTTAAAATAAAATATGCCAATGACATACCCAAATAGTTGGGTTGTTGATGAAGTTAGAGGGAAATATGATGCATTTGGTCGTTACTTACATGTTGAAGAGGATGTGCTAAACATAGGGATTGGGTACAACAACTCGGTAATTATAATCTCTTTTGTACATTTTTAACTTTATATTGCACCTTTGAATTGTAACATCTATATATATTTTATATTTTTAATTATGTTCAGGTTATTAGACACATGCCATTGTGATTTTTCACTTTTTTATAGGTGCATTTGTTCCCATATATGTGGGCATACAGACATCATTTTCGCATGGAGGATGCTGAGGATGGATGCATGACACAAGACTGTGGAGTGGAAGTTGAGTTCGACCGATCTAGTCATTCTAGTCACCATGATCAAGACCTAATGCAAGGGACATTATGTTACATTAGAAAGATACAAGAGATCATTCAAGTGGGCTTATCTTCGTTCCAATGTGCTATTTTTAGGTACAAGTGGTGTGACACCTTTATCGAAATAATTTAAAGGAATATCGTGATAGTGTGTTCATATCTATCAACACTAGAAAGAGGTGGCATGAAGCTAAGGAGCCTTATGTTTTCCCAAAACACTGTGACTATGTGTTTTTTTACCTAGATGTGTTGGACAGGGGTTTGTGGGTTGTATTAAGACATGACCCTAGATCAAAAAACTATTTTTGAGAACAACAGTGTTATCATGCCAAGAGAGAAAGATAATTAGGGCGATGACAACAAAGAGTGATATGTACTTTTGTTATTTCATCATTTATAATATTTTTATATGTTTTTGTTTTATTTATTTCGCTATTTATATTTATTTTTTTATTCGACTTGTTGGCATTTCATATAATTGGTAAGATTCACAAACGTTTTTACACATTTTTTGCAGTGGAAACATTTTAAATCTTCCTCTCTCTATATATGTTTCATGTTAAAAAAAAATAATTTTTTCTTTGTCACTGATATTTTTAAAGTCTTATATATCAACTCCATATTAGAAATAAAACAAATTACGCATCTCCCTATTTATGGAAAGTGAAAATATAAGATTTTTTTTAATTTAAATTACTTTATTTCTGTATATAAGGTAGATATAAAATTATGTTATTGAATATGTACATTGAAATATTGTTGTTATTAATATATTTTTCGTTCAAATATCACATGTGAATTGAAGGTAGAATGAATTACACATCATGTAATATCAATAATACTATTTCCTATCATGAGTATAAAGTAAATTATTTTTTTTACTCATATCCATATTAAGTAGTGAAGAAATTACAATTTCCTCATACTAAAAGGTAATTTTTTTTTTTTTTTACTTTCAGTTACTTTATATCTATATATAAAGTTATATAGAATTAAGGTAAAAATTTAAGAATTTTAATTATGACCGACATTAATTTCTTTTGTTATTACTATTTGTTAATTTAAATTATTATTTTACTAGTTTTAAATGTGACATTACGTGACAACATCTCTCCCTTACTGGGTTGTAGAGCATCTATTTGGCACAATAAAAGTTGAATTAATAAATATTTTATGGCTAAGAATTAAATGATAAATAATGTGACAGTGATTAAAAGACATTTGTTTGACTTTCTAATAGACTTGGTGATGCATTTTTCTTTCCTATTTAGATTCTGTAAAATAAATGTCTTTTCTTTTAATGTATTTATAAGTAAATTATTTAAAATAGACATGTATTTAGCATTGTGAACATGGTGTAATATTAGCTAGGAGAAATGTGAAAACATGAATTATAGTGATTATCTCATGATAAGTACGTGCAAAAAATAATATTTCTTAAGTTGTTCATTAAGAAAGAATCAAATATATTATTTGTCAAAATTTTAAATCTAACATAGTATGATTTTTGTATTATTTAACTCATATTTATTATTAAAAAGAGTTCAATTTAAACCAATACAATAGCAAATAATGAACTAAAATATCATCAAGATGTTATATCTTTATTACTACAAAAAAGGTTCAACTTATTAGAAACATTTTCGTCTTATTAAGAACTAACTAAATTATTTTACCTTTAATCATTTTTTCCTTGTGAGTATTGAAATATTTTACTAATTAAGTTAGAATGAATATGAATGAGCTATTTGAGCAATAGAAAATTATTTATCGTAATTTTACAATCATAGTTTCAACCATATTAAATTTTGTAATTTATAAAAATATATTTGCATTTTTTAAAGTCATTTTGCATGCAATTTCATATATAAATTTTCGATATAAGTTCACCAATACATAATCTATAATAAATATTATTTCATAAAAATAAGCATAATGCTGATAATCATCTAACAAACACAAATATCATCTTAGATACACATTTGAATTCATTGTCATCATCTAATTATATACACCTCTAGCACATATAAACATCATTAGCTAGCACACAGATCCAATAATCTAGTAGGGCATCATCATTATGATCACATCTAACAAAACACAAACATTGTAATTTAACATCATCACCATACACATCCTCAAATTAATATACATCTAATGTCAAACAATTGTTTTCACATACACATCTATCTACAAGAACATTAAATGAACATATCTAACATGACCTAACAATATACACATCAACACCAACATATAAATTAAGTACATAAACATGAACGCAAAAAAAAACAATATATATATATATATGCACACACAAAATTCAAATAACTACATCAAGTCAAACAACTGTAATCAAATATCTTATACAACAAATGTAGTAGTGTCAGCCTGGTCTACATCAAAAGACAATGGATGGTCAACTACTACCTCAATACCTGTTGAACTCTAAGGTGGAGGAGTACATGGTTGGTCTGCAACAGAAGATGATGGATGGTCACTACTTCCTGAACATCCGTCGAACTTTGGGGTGGAGGAGGAGGTGGTTCGTCTGCTATGTCAGGAGAAACATAAGGCACATCGTCTAGCTTTGGCATTTGATCATTGGGCAAATGACGAGGAGGTGTACTACCAAAATGATAACCGACACCCTGACCATGATATGATGGGGTAGTACTACTAGAAACATCATGATCACCACCCTCATCATCATTATCCAATGAGGTAGCAGTGCGTGAATGCTCATTTGACGTATATGTCGCTACATGCCCTACATCCCTCATTGATTCAAGTAGCCTATTAGGTTCGACAATATGATGCATAAGATTCATCATCTCACGTGGATAGTCCCTCAAGAGATCCACGAATCTAGGGTTTTCATTTATGTCTAGAGCCCTAGCAGGGCAGACTCCCTCCTCAACTAAAACTCTCGACAATCTATTACAATAGTCCATCCTAAATCTCATACCATCCCTACGGGCATGGGTTCCCATGCCCCCATGAGGATGTGCCTCACCCTCTTGGGCCTCACCCATCTCCTCGTCTACTCCCTCTAGTGTGGGTGGAGGCATGTCCCCAAGGAATGTGTCGATGTCTGCAAAATATAGTACACAACAATAATTAGACAATTTCAGTAAACAATTTAATAAAACAAGTTAAAGAACATGCTAGAATAAATTTTATTCTAAATAATTAAAATAATAAAATGAAACTAGATTAATTTAAATAAAACACTAGTATTACCTCTATCATCTAGAGGGTCAAATAGTGTGAACAGGATGTTGGGACATAGTCTCCAACCAATATTTGTGTACAGAAACGAAAAAAAAGATAAACGCATGGTCAAACTCACTAGCTAGTAGCACTAATGCCTAGGTGGAAATCCTGGCTAGGTACTCTAGCATGCCCCTCTTGCGAATCATCTGGCGCCACATGTGCATCTGGACCTTAGTCCTTGACCTAGGAGGGTGATGATCAAATGTATGCCTCACTACAAGGAAAATAAATTTTAGCAAAGGTTTTTGCGAAAGCCCCTAAAAAAATAGCCCAAAAATCCGTTTATAGTGGAGATAATTAGCGAAGGTGGGCGGGCGGACGTTTTAGCATATTTTTTTAGATGGTGCGTCTAAAAAATACAAATGCATCGGTGCTTTAATATACATACAAGAATCGGTGCTGCATATAACATGGTGCACCGTGGAAAATTTATTTTTGAAAAATAAAAATAAAAACACGGTGCACTAAATACAACAATGCATTGGTGCTTGAATCGTAGATAACACCAATGTCCTTCATATAGTCAAATGTCTCAATGCATACCACTAAGGAGCATTGTTGTAGTTATAAATTTCAAAAAAATGCAGCGTTATTTTCCAACGATGCTCTGGTGCAGTAAAATGATCAAAATTGCTCGGGACAACTTCTAAAGTGCACAACTAGGCAGTTTTTAATTTCTAAAAAAACAACAATGCTATAGTAAAAACACAGCACTTGTGCGGTACCTTTATAGAAACACCTTGGGGCATCTCGCAAAAAGCACCGCGATAGTTTTTAATTAAAATAAGTATGGTGTTTTCAGATATATCTCGCATCAGTATTGTTAGAGAAACACACCAACGAGGGTTAAATAAAAAAACCCTCCCGACCATAATTTTGATTTTTACCGTCTACAATGTAGGAGAGCTCTGAAGAGTTGGTGCCACCCTTGCCACATGCAAGGACCCTAACATTGGTGCTTCTCTTGTTCACCATCATTTCGTATTGTGGTCACTGTCTGAATTTCCATTTTTTTCAAACCATGCTAAAAATTGTTTTTCTCCATTATGTGTTCACAATGTCTCCCCAATGACCAAATGTCTAGGTAATGTCTATGTTTCTTTATAATTTAATTTTTTAGCAGATTAGAATTTCAAATTAGGTTAAATTTTCCATTTTTTTTTAAAGAAAAAATCACCACGCGGTGCATTCAACTCGCATCGATAGTACTGTGCCCTGTAAATTTACAAGGTGCACTGCATTTTGGTGCGTGAACATAACACATCGCCATTGTAGTAGTGTGTTTTGTAAATGAAAATGAATCAGGAAACAAGTGTGCCACACCACTATCAAAAGTTAAATTTTTGAACGAACAACAGTTTGTCATACTTATGTGCGCACCGATATCGGTGCAGTTATAGTTTAACCGCACCAGTGTTTTTTCTTCTTTTTTAATCAAAAGTTATGTTCACAAATTTAGAAATACATGTTTCATTTAATAAAAAATATATATATATTTTATGTATGAGGCTGGTGTATTTTATATGTCAATCATGTAGCATAGACGTCAACAAAGGGAGTAGTCGCAGGAGCAGGAGCAGCAGGCAGACCCATACAATATGGTCCCAACATGGTAGGCCAGAGGGAGGGAAATGGATTTATAGCCTCGCCCTATTACTATAGTGACCTGAGCACTCTTGAGGAATGTAGACCTCCTAAAGTACCATGAGGAAGCTACATCCCTAAAGTCATACTCTATCCTATTAGCACATCTAATCCGTCGATGGAGTGCCCAGGAGAAAGCTTTTTGTGTTGGTCCTGGGGCATGGTATAGGTCTACTAAGGAGAACATATAATTTATCACTAACCTATCTAGGAGAGGGGAGGATTCTCCCCAGTTCCTTGATGTTCCCCATGGGGTTGTAGCTGAAAGTCAACTCGCCTACACTCAGAGATGTGTTGGGCCTCATGCAGTTCATCCATTAGATTTTAAAGTATGTGGTGGACAGTTACGAATTTATTCTTTTGTTGTAGAGGAGGTTAGGTTCCTTTCGTTATTAGTCACCACCTTTGTGTACTCTAGTAGTGACGGGAAGCAAATTATTTTCCCTCTTTTGTATTATGTTGATTCTGTGATTCAGGTGTCACATTGCATCAGATGATCTGCCTTTTTTTAGGTCATTTGGCATGGCTTTAGATAGATGTCGTGCATTGAGACATGGGAGGGAGACCTTCCCTTTCACTTTCAATCTTTTTTGTTTATTTTTTGAGAGGTTTCTAGAGACAAGGCCTACATTTTACTCTCACCGTTCTAGGTCGATCACTGAGGTTCAGATGCACATGTGGGGGTAGATGATGATCAAGAGGGGTCTGTCAGAGTATCTGGCTAGGATTTCTCTCTAGAGGAACTGGCACTACTGGCCAACGAGGATGATCATGTGTTTGTCACATTGGCATTTCTGTAAATGAGGATTTACTGGAGAGGGTGTCCCAACATCCTCTTCACGTGGTCGAGCCTCTATATGATAGAGGTAATATTACTGTTTATTTAAATTAATCTAGTTTCATTTCTTATTTTAATGAATTAGAATAAAATTTATTATAGCATGTTCTTTAACTTGTTTTATTAAATTGTTTAATGAAATTTTCTAATTATTTTTGTGTACTATATATTATGTAGACATCAACTCATTTGATGGGGACATGCCTCCTCCCCCACCGCCGAATGGAGGATATGAAGAGATAGGTGAGGCACATCCTCAGGAGGGTGTGTGCATCCAAGGCCGTAGGGCTGGTTAGCAATTTCAGATGGACTAATGTGACAGGTTGGCCAGAGTTTTGGTTCGGCAAAGAATCCACCTTGCAAGGCCTTGAGATATCAGCGCAGATTCAGTGTTCGTGGATCTCTACAGGGACTATCCACAAGAGATGGTGTCTCTTATGCGACATATCATTGAACTTAGTAGGGCATTGGCAATGATGAGGGATGTAGGTCGGAATCATGCAGTGACAAATACATCAGGTGAGGGTGGTGATAATGATGATGAGGGTGTTGATGATGATCACGATGATGAGGGTGGTGATCATGGTGCTCTTGGTAGTACCACCCCATCAGATCATGGTTTCAATCAGGTTGTTAGTGATCCTTCTAGTGGTACACTTCCTTGTTAGTCGCTTGATGATGAGATGTCAAAGCTATAGGATGTGCTTTATGTTTCTCTTGACAGAGCAGGCCAACCACCTCCTCCTCCACCTCTGAGTTCGTCAAATTGCGTTGAGGGCGTAGTAGTTGACCATCCATCGTCTTCTATTGTAGACCATCCACCTCCTCCTCCACCTCAACGAAGCTCGACAAATGTTGATCATGCAGTAGTTCACCACCCATCATCTTCTACTGTAGACCAGGCTGGCACTATGTTTGTTTTATCGAATATTTGATTGCACTTATTTGAACTAATGTAGTTATTTGACTTGTTTGTGTGTGTGTGTGTCTATAT
>APFE031198499.1:40746-79085 GCA_000404065.3 Pinus taeda
ATATTGGTTTAAAAAATCTAATCTATTATTAAATTAAAAAAACTTAAGTCATTTTTTTTATAACCTACAGCCTAGATCCATCTTAACTCTGGATCTACCAAGCACCAGCAGGATCAAATCCCTTGAGATGCGGACTTCTTTTAGAGTGAAAAGAGATTTGATCCCTCTACGCGCTTGGTAAATCCGACGTTAAGATGAATCTAGGTTGGTATAATATATATGTAGTTGACATTGAAATATTTTATTTATAATTCACGTTCTCCACATTAAAATGTTAAAATATTCCCCACATAATTTTTCTTGTGTGTACATTAATTATTTTTATTATTAATATTTCCTAAAATATTACATATCTAATCCATATTAAACATTGAAAATTTGACAAATATCCCTCATACATTGAATTAGAAAGAAACTATTAATGGAATAAGAATTCTCTCAATCTTTCTCACTAAAGTGAAAAAAACAAACAATTTAAATTTAAAATTCACTTGATTTCTACAAAATTTATTTTTCTTGATTCAATTTAAATTACTTTACTTTTCTCTATACAAAGTATCTATAAATTTATGTTATTTAATATAGACATTGAAATATTTTACTTATGGTTGTCGTAAAATATTTTTTGTTATAAATATCACATGTAAATGGAACATAAAATAAATTACACATAATTTAATATCAATAATACTATTCTTGTCATGTATAAAAATTACATTTCTTCCTTATAGTAAAAACTAAATTATATTTTTTTACTCATTACATTTCTTCCTCATAATTAAAGCTAAATTATTTTTGTTTCTTTCGGTCAACTTATATCTCCATATAAAGTTATTTAAGATTAAGTTGTAAATTGAAGTATTGTAATTATGACGGACTTTTGTTATTACTATTTTAAATTTGTCAATTTAAATTATTATTTTACTATTTTTATGTGACAACATCTCTCCCATATTGAGTTGTAGAGCTCTCAGCGCAATTAATTTATATTTAATATAACCTAAAAAAATATTTTTATAAAATTTAATTTATTGCTAAAGTTATGAGATTTTCTAACAATTTAAATTTAATATTTATAGCGACTCTTACCAATTTAAACTAGAAATTTCTCTCTCTAAAGATAAGGATAAAAAAATGTAACATAAGGCTTCATGTGAAGTTACTTGCAGTTGAGGATTTGCTCTATTGGAAGTTCTCCCTTAAAGAAGAAAGTGAATTTTTTTCTAGTAATAAAGATATAACATTTTGATGTTATTTTGGTTCTTTGTTTGCTATTGTATTGGTTTGAATTTAACTCTTTTTAATAATAAATATGAGTTAAATAATAAAAAATCATAGCATATTAGATTTAAACTTTTGACAAATAATATATTTTATTATTTCTTAATGAACAACTCAAAAAATATTATTTTTTCCACATACTTATCATGAGATAGCCACTAAAATTCATGTTTCCACATTTCTCCTAGCTAATATTACATCATGTTCGCAATGATAAAGACATGTCTACTTTAAATAATTTAGTTATAAATACATAAAAAATGGATATTTCTTTCACATAATATAAATAGGAAACACAAATGCATCACCAAGTCTATTTGAAAGTCAAAGAAATGCCTCTTAATCACCATCACAAATTCTGTGTGTTTAATATGTTCCTCTCGCACTGGTGCGATCATTTATATTAAATGCACTGCACAAATAATATTTAAAAATATAGTAATATCTCAGTGTGTTCGATAATGTGAACTTTCTGTACCAGTGCTAAAATGTTATACGTGCGCACTTGTGCATAAGTGTGATGGACCGCTACGAACATTTAAATTTGTGAACTAACCGTTGTGCATCAAAGGTATTTACGTACCAAGTATGTTGTCGTTGTATTTTAAAGTGCACTAAATCTGGTGGTGTTTTGGGCGCACCGGTGATTTTTTTTTTAATTGAAATTTATGTTTCCATATTAATAAATACATTTTTCATTTAATAAAAAAAAATTGAATCTTACCAATTATATTATAAAATGTCAACAAGACGAATAAAAGAACAATATAATTAGTCAAATAATGACAACCAAAACATACAACAATAGTATAAATGATGAAATAACACAAGTACATATCACTCTCCATTGTCATCACCCTGATTATCTTCCTCGCTTGGCATAATAACATTATTGTTCTCAAAAATATGTTTTGATCTAGGGTCGTGTCTTAATATGAACCACCAATCCCTATCCAACACATCTAGGTAAAACAACACCTGGTTGCAGTGTTTTAAGAAAACACAAGGCTCCCTAGCTTCATGCCACATCTTTCTAGAGTTGATAGATATCATCCCACAATCGTGATATTCCTTTACATTATGTCTGATCAAAGGTGTCACACCACTTGCACCTACCATATTGGAATGAAGATAATTCCACTTGAATGATCTCTTATATCTTTCCAACGTAACCTAATGTCCCTGGCATTAGATTTTGATCGTGACGGCTAGCACAACTAGATTGGTCGAAATCAACTTCCACTCCATAGTCTGTGTCATGCATCTATCATCAACATCCTCCATGTGAAAATTATTTCCATATGCCCACATAGAAGGGAACAAATGCACTTATAAAAAAGTGCAAAATTCTAGCCTTTCCTCTAGTTTATTGTTTTGGCCAATGTTTATTTTTAGTTTTGGAAGAAATTAAATCTCTCATAACAACCAATGTGTCACTTTATTTCGATGATATGTGTCTCCATAAAGAAGATGAAACATTTTTAAATATATGCATGGGATCTAGTAGGTGGGAAATCTTAAGATGCTCCCAATATGGGAGCTCATAAAAGATAAATTTGCTTTTCATCCTAATGGGTAATTTCTCAATGGAGGTGTCGAAGAATTCTAGATCATTGAACATAGGCTCCCCATTTGAATCAAACATTTATGCAAACTCCTTCTCCTTCTCTCTCTCATATGCTCTAAGCCATTCAACTGGTGTCATTATTACAAACCTTTTGGTTCTCTTTAGTTTACCATTGAAAGCTGATGCTACTCTTCCGTAAGGGTGTTCTTCTGGGAGGAATACCCTAGAGCAGTCATACACAAGCTTTTGCAGGTAGTCAAACCACCTAGCCTTAAGAGAAGGTCCACAACATTGACATCCATGATACATTTTTGTTACAAGACCTATGAAATTATTGTATACAGGTTGGAACATTAGAAACCATAAAAATATGAACAATTGCAACAAATTTAATTAATATGCGAAACAATATTGTTACTAAACAAATCAATAGGAATATAATTTACTAGAGCAAACTCCTAAGCCTAGATAATCATGTATGTTGTAAGCACATATGTCATACAATGTAAAACTACTCTCTGTCATAATGGTTCTTGATACATCGTACACATGTATCCCTTCCCATAATTCCTTCAATTAATCTACTAATGGTTATAATAAGACATCCATATTCTTCACTTATCTTCTACTAGGGAATATGAGAGCCAACATAAGATTTTCATTCTTCATGGACAACCATGGGGGGATATTTTTATTGATCACTACTACAGGCCAAACAAAATAGTTGATTTTTTGGAGGAAATATGGGTTGATGCCATCCATGGCTATGGTAAGTTATAGACTTTGTAATTCATCCTTGAATTTTTCAGGCCATGTATCCTCTATATGCTTCATGGCTATTGAATTTGTTGGGATTCACATAACTCTTGACTCACTTCTGTGTGAGGCATGTCATCCCTGCAACATAGATAATTATTTTCAATGAAAGAGTCTTTGAATCCTTGGGATTATAGGCATGTTCCTCAATCTCTTATGAGGAGGACCATGTGATTTACCCATTTTTTTAATTACAGTACCTGTCATGCCAACATTTTGGACATATATCTTTGTTTGCATATTCTCCTTTATATAGAATATAATCATTTAGACATGCATGATATGATATGTACTCAAAACCTAACATTTTCAAAAACTGTTTGGCCTCTTTTCAGCTACCCAGCAAGACACTATCACTTGAAAGAATGTTATCTTTGAATGTGTTGTAGTTGGTGGGGAATATAATTGTACAATGTCAATATTTAACATTCATAAACTCTACCATCTTTAAATTTGATTGTGTGACAAAATATAGTGAACTTGATCGATCATGCACTGGGTCAATTACCTCAATATTGTCAAGAAACATGCATTCAACATGCCAAACTTTGCTTTCGCTTTGTACAACAACATCGTTGTCCCCAGCTGAGTAGAATTTGACTTGCCACTAGGTCGAAAGAGGGGTGGAGGAAGCATATTTTAGGCTTTCAAATAAGGTATTAGTGATATGAGAATCATCCCCTAGCTCATAGGTTTAGAATGAATCTAACATTTACTCCATGGAAGTTGTATCCCGTAAGTAATCAACCATACCAACCTCCATTGCCAACTTGTGATGAAGAACTACTATTGTTGTAGTCATTTCTAATTGGTGAATTTGAATGTAGTGGGAATTGAATAGGTGGTTTATTCAACCATTCTTTGTATGCTTCCTCTTTGATTCTTTCTTTTAATGAAACAGAGTCTCAACTTGAAAATGTAGTGGGGTGCTTCGGAAGATGGTAGGGGGGTCGCTCATTATCACTATAATCCTAATTTCAAAAAATATTGAACGGCATTAGTATAATATCAATTAATTAGTAAGCGCACCAATACAATTGATTTGTCGAAAATACATTATACTAAACAATTATTACCTTCATTGATCGAGGATTATGAATGGAAGATGCCATGTTCCAATTGGCAGGGTGAAGAGACTGCCCACTTTCATCTACCAAATGCTTGTGATATGCTACTCCTAATAAGAGCTTCTGACGTTTTTGAAATGGAGGAATATTTTTTGCATCTGAACTCAATTCTAAATCAAGTTCCTACAAATTTGGATACATTTTTATTCAAATGGACATGGATTAAAAAACAAAATAATCAATTAGATAATCAAAATATAAATAAAACCTAAACTTACTCGAGATGGAAAGGGAGAACTTCCTGAAGGACTTTGATCAGCAATATGGAACAAGCTGGAATTTGAAGAATTGGCCATTTGATATTATTGAGATTTTGTCCCTGCATTTGAGAAAAATTAGAAATAAAATTTTGTGTGCAAAACTAAAATTAATCTCGACAATCATATAACCACAATTTGAATTTCAATGTAGTTTTCAAACCATTTTTCAAGAATAAGATGACTTTAAGCAGAAAATCTATACTATGACCTATTGTAATTCATGTGTATGCATCCTAAAGGATAATTTGAGATTAATATTGCATTTATGTGAAATCAAAATTTCATATAGCTTTTAAATCCAACATGTGTGCTTATTAGAACAAAGGGCATTGATGTGTTTAAAAAATTAACAACACCAAGGCGTTCAAATAATACATGCACTGATTTTTGGCATTCCAGAAAAGAAAAGAAAAAAGGTTATCATATCGGTGCTCTTTTACAAAAACACACCGATGCGTTTAAAAAAAAATCACAACTATGCACCTATTTCTAGATTTTAGAAAATAAAAATGAATTCAGCCAACTTGGTGCTCTTATAACAATTAGAGCATTGATGCTTTTAAATAGAAAACACACCATTGCGTTAAAAAAATTAATTACACCCTATAGAGATTTTGAATATTAAAAAAAAATGTATCATGTTGGTGGGTTGAAAAAAATGGCGCCTTGTTAATGTTAGTGCACTTTTTTTTATAAACGCACTAGTATGCTTGACTATTGAACATACCGATGTGCAGAGAAGAAAAAAAAAAGGCAATTTTTTTCTTTTTCTAAATTCAAAACGAGCAGCAATTGATTTTTTGAAATCTAATTTTATAAATTCTCTTAAATAGTAAGAAAATTTCATTATTTTACCCAAAATTTCAAGTGACTGATTTGCAAGAAAGACATAACAGTTGCACTGTGCAGCAACAAAATACTTTGGAGCAGCATAACTATTCAGAAGATCAAAAGCTGAAAGGTATGGTGATTCACTTAAAAACATGCATAGTAAAAATTTAAAACTTTATTGTTTATTTTACTAATAAAAAAATTTACAATTTCTGTTAGGGTTTAATTAAAAGAGATCATTTGCAAGAGAGACATACTAGGAGCACTGTGGAGTTGCAAAATATTTTGGATCTGCTGAAAGGTCAGAAGTTGAAAGGCATGATGATTCACTCAAAACCATGGATAGCACAAATCTTAAATTTTACTGTCAAAATATTTTACAATTTCTGTTAGATTTATTCACAATTCAGAAACAAAGATAAAATAAAAAATAAATAAATTTAAAACCTTGTATAATAAAATATTTAGTATAGATTTTACTAGTAAATTCTTTTATGATCCGCTTTTCTATTCAAATTCAATTAAAGTTTAGACAAAAAACAAAAAAAAAACCAATACTTATCTTAAACCCTTGCTTCTTCCTACAAAATTTCACGTTGTGGTTTAACTTCCTCTACCACTTCACAATTAGGGTTTTTCAATTTAGGCATTTTGGATTTAATGGGTTTGTGTACTTGCTATATATAGGGTGTTTAACACGAAAGTAGGGGAATCAATTATTGAATTATATTCAAACCTTGTCGACCCTCTCCATTTTTTTTAAATGGATATATGTTCCGTAGTGGGTCCTCTATAATATAACGCATTAGTGTTCCCTATGTAATACAAGGAACTGGTATATTGTAACACTGTCTATTCTATCCAGCCTATTAATCGTTGTTCCCAGTGTAATATAATGCATCAACGTGCGTCTTCCAAATAGCACCGTTAAATCATTTCGGTGCATATATCCTTACAAACTGCACCGTAATAATTTAAAATTATTTTTAAAAAATAGTTTTCCATGACAGTGTTGAACAATTAAATTCTCTATGCATTTAATGTTCTAAACACATCGATGCATTTATTCAGATAAACATACTGGTTTCCAGAGCTTTTTTGGTTGAAAATTATTTGATTTATTTGTAAAATATATTAATGTCTTTTGTATTGAATAGTAAAGGTTGTATATTGATAAAAAAATGTCTTAGAAAGTCTCAAGTAACAAAATTACTAATCGACACAATGATAGCACACCAAAATAAACAGAAAAGGCAAGTTCTTTGTAAATTATTTACAAATTTAATATGTTGGAACTATATGTGAGGTTAACTAATATGTATTGGTTTGTGTGTGTCATGTAGAGCCATAAAATCAACAAGGTTGATAAGCTTATTTCTAATCTAAGTGCAGAAGAGCATAATAGAAAAAATCGCAGAATGATGAATCGGGTGAATGAAAAAATACTATTCAATATGAGAATTTTTTTTAATTTTCATTAATAATATACTTAAGAATATTAAATAACATGTTTCAAACAATCTATTAATTCAAATATGCTTAATGTTCTACAGAGAGCAACAACGAATGAAATGATCAATGTCATTATAAGAAAATAAAAAAAAAATTGACTTAGTTACCAGAGAATCCACAGTATGAACCATTTTTTCGTCAACGTTTCAAATCTCAAGTGGGATCCATCATCAGGACTTTATGAATGATGATATAAGAAGAGCTTACTTGAAGGTCGCAGCTCTTCTTGCTATCTTCACTCTAAACCTATCGAGTAAAATGATTTCACTCCAAGTATCCCCTTCGTATAGGGACAAGATTCTGGATTTAAGACATCTGTGGTTTATGTCTTTTGACTTAGTTACTGGAGAATCCATAGTACGAACCATTTTTCCGTCAACGTTTCAAATCCCAAGTGGGATCCATCATCAGGACTTTATGAATGATGATATAAGAAGAGCTTACTTGAAGGCTGCAACTCTTCTTGCTATCTTCACTCTAAATCTTTCGAGTAAAATGATTTCACTCCAAGTATCCCCTCCATATAGGGACAAGATTTTGGATTTAAGACATCTGTGGTTTATATCTTTTGACTTAGTTACCGGAGAATCCACACTACGAACCATTTTTCTGTCAACGTTTCAAATCCCAAGTGGGATCCATCATCGGGACTTTATGAATGATGATATAAGAAGAGCTTACTTGAAGGTTGCATCTCTTCTTGCTATCTTCACTCTAAATCTTTTGAGTAAAATGATTTCACTCCAAGTATCCCCTCTGTATAGGGACAAGATTCTGGATTTAAGACATCTGTGGTTTATATCTTTTGACTTAGTTACCGGAAAATCCACAGTACAAACCATTTTTCCATCAACGTTTCAAATCCCAAGTGGGATCCATCATTAAGATTTTATGAACGATGATATAAGAAGAGCTTACTTGAAGGCCGCAGCTCTTCTTGCTATCTTCACTCTAAATATTTCAAGTAAAATGATTTCACTCCAAGTATCCCCTCCGTATAAGGACAAGATTCTAGATTTAAGACATCTATGGTTTATATCTTTTGACTTAGTTACCGAAGAATCCACAGTACGAACCATTCTTCTGTCAACGTTTCAAATCCCAAGTGGGATCCATCATCAGGACTTTATGAACGATGATATAAGAAGAGCTTACTTGAAGGCCGTAGCTCTTCTTGCTATCTTCACTCTAAATCTTTCGAGTAAAATGATTTCACTCCAAGTATCCCCTCCGTATAGGGACAAGATTCTGGATTTAAGACATCTGTGGTTTATATCTTTTGACTTAGTTACCGGAGAATCCACAGTATGAACCATTTTTCCGTCAACGTTTCAAATCCCAAGTGGGATCCATCATCAGGACTTTATGAACGATGATATAAGAAGAGCTTACTTGAAGGCCGCAACTCTTCTTGCTATCTTCACTCTAAATCTTTCGAGTAAAATTATTTCACTCCAAGTATCCCCTCCGTATAGGGACAAGATTCTAGATTTAAGACATCTGTGGTTTATATCTTTTGACTTAGTTACTAGAGAATCCACAGTACGAACCATTTTTTTGTCAATGTTTCAAATCCCAAGAGGGATCCATCATCAGGACTTTATGAATGATGATATAAGAAGAGCTTACTTGAAGGCTCCAGCTCTTCTTGTTATCTTCACTCTAAATAGGAGGGGATACTTGGAGTGAAATCATTCCTATTTAGAGTGAAGATAGCAAGAAGAGTTGCGGCCTTCAAATAAGCTCTTCTTATATCATCATTCATAAAGTCCTGATGATGGATCCCACTTGGGATTTGAAACGTTGACGGAAAAATGGTTCGTACTGTGGATTCTCTGGTAACTAAGTCAAAAGAAATAAACCAAGACGTCTTAAATCCAAAATAAAAATTATAGAACATATAAATGATGATGAATTAGTCCTTATCTCATCTGGAGTTATGTTGGAGGTTAATGAAAGGGGGGGAGACTAGGGGGATTTTTACATAACTATGATGGATCGAGTGGAATGAACATATAGATGTACTTTCCACTTGCAGTACAAAAATCAATCCAATGATTTTAAGAACCAAATTATATGTAAAATATAGGAAGTTTTTCCTTAGCAATGGTCAATGAGACAAGTTAGACTTGGAATAACAAAAACATACAACAACAACAACAAAAATCATTCAAAAGGTAATATTCCTAATTATATAAAGTGATTTTCTAGAATTATATGTATATATTACTACAAACCAATCATTTATTAATATCGATTTTGTTATATTTACTTTTCATATATCATTATAAAAATAGTTTATTATTTTTTTTAGGAAGATTATGAAAATCCCAAATGATCAATGTGTTGATATGTGAAACATGCCAGTAGGAATGTTCAAAAAAATGTATAAGGAGATGGTCAAATAAATAGACATAATTGCATCACAAGAGGAGCCATCTCAACAACAATGTGCTTCAAATGTATGTAATCACGATTGACTTTGTACATAAAAAATAATAATTTAACATTAAATATTAAGTATTTTCTTGCAGAAAAGAAAACAAGATGGAACCCATTCAGCATATAAAAAAACGACAAAGAAAAAAATAGTTGATTTCAAAGTTTGTGAGTAATTTTTAACATTTCCTTATAACAACTCAAGGTTTCATTTTTTATATTTTAAGTTGTTTTACATGAATCATCCTTGAATGCCTTCAAATAGGTGCTAACATACAAAGAAGAGTCATCAGAAGAATTAATTTACATTGGGTTAAATAAGAGTTGTGTATATGTCGGCATATCAAAAATTAATTGTGGAACTTGTAAGTATCTATGTTGTTTTACTTCTCAATGTTTATAATTAATAGAACAAAAAATTCATTTATATTAAATCTATGATTTATAATGGGGTTTAAAACATGCAGAAAATAAAGTATGGAACTACGTCAGCAGAAGACTTATTGTAACAAGGCATGAGACTTGGTTTTGAGACTATGTGCATACATTATGAATCACTTATTTCTATGGTACATTATTATTCAATTTACATTGATGTATATTATTTATTTCAATTTTCATTATTCTCGCCAATATAGATACAATCACTACACTTTATTTTTATGTATGCATATCAAGAAGATGAAAACAATCGATGCAATCAACAAAACATTCCTTCAAACAATACAAGTCATGGAAGTAGCATGAGCAGTGACAACAATTTTAGTGAAGAATGATGATCGATTTGGATATCAATGCAACATGATGTATTTTTTGAAATAATTGTCTACGAAAATCAGGCATTTTGTTTAATGTAATGGACATACTGTCCCAATTGAAAGACAATGGGTTACCAATAACAATCCCATCTTGTATGACAAAGAGTCTCTTATTGATATATAATAAGATACATTTTAATTTATTCTCATGTTATCCAATGTCGTTGTGAAATGTTACACCAATGATTAAATATATGGATGATTAAATATTATAATGAAGATATGCAAAACCTGATAATGTAACAAATTAATCCAAACATCATATACAAATGCATTAATCAAATTTTAATTTATATGGATATTGTTATAAGATATATGTCGATTTTTTGATGAATAACGAATTTTTAAAATTACAATAATTGCATTGTCACAGGTTTATGTTTCCAAAAAAGAGAAAAACTCATTCAAAAAAGTGATGCGTCTATAACAGAAAAATGCATCAGTGCATTATGTTATATAAAAGCATCGTGATGAAATTTTCTTGCATGTCCGATGCCTTTTCAAAAAACGACAACACTGATGTGTTTATCTCTTCAAGGTCGGTCTTGTTTGAGATTAACTCCTCATTATATTTCTTAACGCACCAATGCTTTCATATAACTAACTCCCCGACCCTACTAAATATTATTTCCATTTCGATGCATTATATATAACTAACACGCCAAGGCATTTGTACAAATGATATGCATCAGCGTTGAGAGTTTAAAATAAAGCACTGACACATAAATTATTTTTTGCGTGCCCCGGTGTCTTTCCTTACAAGAAAGCCTCAGGCCTTTTTTATCTGTTAGCACTAGTGCGGTATATCTTATGCATTGGTATTATTTTCATTCCAAGCCTCAGTGCTTTTAGTTATATATGTCGCTTGGTGATTTTATATATGCAGCGCACTAGTGCTATGTGTTCCATTCATCGCATCGCAAAAAAAAATATTTGTTAGAACCTTCGATCGCCCAGATTTTTTCACTTGTGATGAAGTTTTGTTAAAACCTTCGCTAAAACATTTGCTATCACAAAAAAAAAAAAATTCGAGGATTTTTTTTGTTAATTTTATAACACTAAAAACCTACGTTATAACCTCCGATAGACGGTATTTTCCTTGTAATGCCTCTTCTTTCGAAACCTCTCAGAAAATAAACAAAAAATATTTGAAGCCAAAGGGAAGGTCGTCCTCTCATGTATCATTGCACGACATCTATCTAAAGCCATACAAAATTGCCTCAAAAAAATGGAAGACCATTTGATACATCCTGGCATCTGAATCAAAGAATCGACGTAATAGAAAAGAGGGCAACTAATGCGTTGCCCATCACTAGTAAAGTGTGCAATGGTGGTGACTTATAACGAGATGCACCTAACCTCCTGTGCAACAAAAGAATATTGCATGAGGCCCAACATATCTCTGAGAGTAGGCAAGTTAACTCTTTGTTGCAACCCCATGGGTGACATTAGAGAACTGGGGAAAATATTCCCCTCTCCTGGATATGCCAATGATAAAATATATGTCCTTGTTAGAGGACGTATACCATGCCTTAGAACCGACATGGAAATCTTGCTCCTGGATTCTCCACTGGTGGATCAAATGCGCCAACAAGATAGAGTGCACTTTCATGGATGTAGCCTCTTCATAGTACTTGACGAGGAATACATTTCTTAAGAGTGCTTGGGTCGCGACACTAATAGGGTGAGGGTATAAATCCCTATCCCTCTCTCGAGCTCCCATGGTTGACCATATTGTATTGTTCCACCATTTTCTCCTACTCTTGTTGTTGCTCCCTTTGCTAACGTCTCTACTACATGATTGACCTATAAAATACATTAGCCTCGTACATAAAATACATTTTTTCTTATTAAATAAAAAATGTATTTATAAATATGGAAACAAATTTCAATTAATAAAAAAAACATCCCTGAAGCGCCTAAAAAACAGTAATGTATTGACTTCGGTAGTGCCATCAAACACAATCGCATCGAATACAATGTGTACATACATATTACGCATCGTTGTTGGTTCACATATATATATTTTCATTGCGATGCATCTCAATCTTGTGCACCGATGCACATATACAACCTTTTCGCACCGATACAAAATGTTCAGGTTATTGAACTCACCGAGCTATATTTTTTAATATTACTTTTATGGTGCACTTGGTAAATATAAACTCACCGGGTGTAACCTAAAAATGTATGCACCAATATATAATTTATAGTTTTTCTTGGTGCATTTTCATTTACAAAAGGCACAGAAACAATAGCGGTGTGTTAAGTTCACACACTCAACTGCGGTGCATCTTGTAAACTTACAGGGTGCACAATTATCGGTATGAGCCAAACATATCGAGCGCACTACACAGGAAAATAAAAAATTTCAAAACAATGGATCGTTAAGCTAATTTTCAATTCTAATCCTCTAAAAACTAAATTAGAGAGAAACATAGACATTACCTAGGCATTTGCTCACTGGGGAGGCATTGTTGACATGTAATTGAGAAAAACAAATTTCATAAAATTGGAAAGTCATGCACTAAGAACAGTATGGAAGGATAGTGAGCAAGAGAAGCACCAACATTACGGCGCTTGCATGAGATAAGAGTGGCATTGTTGCTTCAGAGCTTTATAGCACTATAGATGGTAAAAATGAAATTTACAGTCGGGAGGTTTTTTTATCTAACAATGTTCCAATGCATTATTATAACAACACTAGTGCGTCAGATATTCAACAACACCACTTGTTAAGACCTATAGCAATGTTTTTGTTAAGACGCCCCCAAGAATTCTAATACATTTACCGCATCAGTGCTTTTTTTACTATAGCACCACATTTTTTTATAATTAAAATCTGCATCAGTGCTTTGTTGGAATATAACACCACATTTTTTTGAAAATTAAAACTATATTGATGCTTCTTCTAAGTATGCATTGGGGCATTTTACTACAAGGAGGGCACCAATGTAGCCAATGTATATAGAACCGTCAATTTTTAAAAGTTAAAATTCTTCTAGTGTTATCGATTATTCAAGCACCGATGTGTTTCGTTATTCAGTGCACCTTTTTTTATTTTTTAATAAATCTGCGACGACGCACCCTGTTCTATTTGGAACTGGTGCGTGTATGGATACTAAATCACCAATGTGTTTGTATATTGTAGATGCATCGTCAAAAAAACATATCCCTGACAACCTTCGCTAGTGACCTCCACTACAAATGGATTTATGGGCTATTTTTATAGGGGCTTCTGCAAAATCCTCTGCCATGAGGTCTTTTCCTTGTAGTGTCAACCACTAGGGCAAAAGCGCACAGAATTGGTCAACAAATTAGAACAACATCAAATTATACTTGAGGAAGGTAATGTTGAACCCTAGCACTTCGAAAAAGGAAGAGAATTAACAAAGAATTTTTTTGAAGTAAGTAGGCAAGAGGAAGAACTATGTATATAAAAATCTCATAGTTTGTGGCTTAAGGCAGTAGATCAAAACACCTCCTTTTCTCATAAGCATGCCAAAGCTTGTGAATTAAGATATAGATTCACATAGATAATTCCTGAAGGAAGGTCAAAGGTATCCTCCTTTGAATATATTAAGCAAGAAGCCTTCTTGCATTTTCAAGTCCCAAGCTCAGGATTTTATTAATTGTGTTTCCACCATTGTTTCAGATTCTAATAATTTGTCTTTTGTTAAAGAAATAGATGAAGCTCAAGTCTTGGATGCAATTTGGCAATTGGATCCGGATAAAGCCCTTATACTTGATGGTCTTGCTATAAGTTTCTTTAGGTATTTTTTATTCATGATAAAAAATGATTTGTTGTGTATGTTATATAGTATGAGGAAAAAAGAAAAGTTAGGTGTTGCAACTAATTCCTCCTTTCTTTCCCTTATCCCTAAAAAATTGAATCTAGTAAATTTCAACAGATTCCATCCCATATCTTTATGCAACTCAGCTTATAAATTTTTTATGAAGATTATTGCAACAAAACTAAAGAAGCTACTGCTAGGAATAATCTCAAAAAAACCTGGGGGGTTTTATGCAACGAAGACAAATCTTGGAAAATATTATTCTTGTTCAAGAGGCGATCCATTTGAGCAAGGAAGGTGGTGATCTGAAAAGGTGATAAAGTTGGATAAGGCAAATGTGTTTGATTGGTTAAGGCATTCTTTTTTATATCTTATGCTTCAAAATTTGGGCTTCAGTAAAGAGTTTATTCAATAGATAAAGGCATGCACTGGTTCTCCATGGATTGCACCATTGGTCAATGGTCATGCCACTCCTTTTTTATAACATCCAAAGGCTTAAGACAAGATTTCCCTCTATCACCTCTTCTCAACATCATCATAGCTGAAATTTTGCGCCGAAACTTAGAGAAAGTGAGACAAGAAGGAAAACTATTGGGGTTGAGTATAGTGAGGAATATTAAAGGAGTGAATCACTCCTAGTTTGCAAATGATACTCTCTTGCTGGGGGGCGCTTCAAAAACTATAATGACTCACTTCAAAAAGATTTTGAATCCATACTTGGATCTTGTTGGAGGGATGATCGACAACAAAAAGTGTCAAGTGCATGGATGGAATTGTTCTGATTCAATACTGCATAAGATCTCTCAAATATTAGAATTTCTTTCTATTCCAAATTGGATATACTTCAAATATCTAGGAATTAATTTCCTTAGGTTCATCCAATGCCAAATACTGGGAGGAAGTTTTGCAGAAGATAAGGAAAAGAATTCAATCATGGGGTTCTCAGTGGTTAAATATGGTAGGAAAGGGAGTATCAATCAAATCAATTATATCCTCTCTTCTAGTATATGTGGGCACAGGTTTGTTGGAACAAAAAGTGATAATTCCCCAAATAAATATTTTATTGTGGAAGTTTCTTTGGCAAGGGGGGAAGAATAATGAAAATCAATACCATCTTGTTAAATGGAATACAATTATCCTTCCCAAATCAATTAGAGATATAGAAATTAAGCATCTGGAGCTCATAAACCTTGAATTGGGGGTGCCTTTTATGAGGCTCTAAGGAATGGTGGAAGGTTGTCTTTATTTGAAAATATTTTCTTAAGTCAAGGCTCCTTCGACCTAAGATTGAGTCATGGCTAGACGAAGGTTCAAATATTTGGAAATTATGTAAAACAATAGCCCCCATCATCATTGATAAATTGTGATAGAAAACTCGGAATGGTGTGTGTATACATTTATGGAAAGATCGAATCCCCACCATAGAGATTGCACATGAAAATGCTAGAATGAAGTAATTGGAAAATTGGATGGAGGCTAAAGGACACAATAGGATTGCAGATATTTCTCAGTGGGATAATGAAGGCCAGTGGATAGGTTGGTCTTTCCCTGATGTACCTCCAAAGTTGCACCAACATTGGATCACCCTAATCAAAGCTTTAAAGGGATATGCTCCAATTGTTACCTCTCAGTTGGATCAATGAATTTGGACGGGTAGAAAAAATAACCTCTACTCAGTTAAAGTGAGGTATGAATCATTGCTTCAAGAATTTCCACACCCTCATTCATATTGAATTTGGGGAAAAATATGGATAATCCAAATAGGATGCAAAAGATTAATCTTTTTTGTTGGGAGTTGGTACATGAGAAAATTTTGACTATAAAAAATCTAAAAAAAAGAGATATATAGGGCCTCTCTCATAGTGTTTTATGTGAACAAACATAAGAGGACATCCCTCATCTCTTTCAATAATGTCCTTTTGCATTGGAAGTATGGAAATTGGCTTTGGCTCAAGTTATGGACCTATCAAGCATTCCAAGGAACTAAAAATAAATGTTTGTGCAATGGAGGCAAAAAATTCCCTGGGAAAGAAAATTTGATTCAGTGGTGATGAGAAGTTGGATGGCTCTCCCGAAGTATTTATATTGGTCAATTTGGATTGCTCGAAGTCATATCATCTTTTGGGCCTTCCAACCAAATCTTATTCACTCAACCTCTAAAGTCTTGCAACTTCTTTTTGAGACAATCTCGACATGAGGATCTGATCTCACATAGTACAATGACTTATCAGCTAGCGAAAAGGATTGGCTCAAACTTGATCAAGTTTCAAATGAGGATGGCAACTTCAATATCAAAATTACTCAGTTTTTTTTTTTTTTTAGAATGGATAGCGATGAATTCCAGAAATGGAGAAAAACTAACTTCATCACTATTCAATTTTTTTATGGAACTTCAAAAGGTAACCCCAAGTTGAAAGGAGCGGGAGGGTTTACATTTCGCCCCAACGAAGCAAGGGAGATTCATTTTTCTTGGGGATTAAGGGAAACAACTAGTAACTAGGCGAAATACTTAACATTATGGCCAAGAGTAGATTTGGCACTACCCAGACGTATTCGTCATTTAATGGCCTTTGGGGATTCAATGATTGTAATTTCAACAGGGGAATAAACTCAACGAGAATTCTGATCATTTCCAAGCTCCCATTCTGCACATAATATATCTTTATATTTCAATAGATCGAATTTTATCATGTGAAATGACACCTTAATTCTAAGGTAGATTATTTCGCTAACAAAGGCGTCGCTTTGGATCAAGGAGTAATGCTATTGGATTATAAGGAACTTAGCATAAAACATTTTCCATGAAATTCAAGGGTATAACTCAAATGGAAATAATAATCAAAGGGTTAATGGCTCAAATTAACAGAGGGGACATTGTTGGCCCCATTGTCATATCACATTATGGGCATTTTTTAAATGAAATTACTGCTCCCTTGCTCCAAAATAGATTAACTAATGCTTAAGGAAGGGATCAAACCTCTACCTAGATTGCTCATGCAATGCATATCATATCAGAGGACAAATGGAAGATATTTTGCACTTGTAGAAAATACATCCAAGTGTACATAAATATCATCACCTCATTCGATCTATAGTTCACATGCTCGTGATCTCTGATTTCCTTGGAGATTGTTTCTAATCGCAGAATGAATAAGTTAGCATTGGATCTTTCTGTCTGGTCATTTCATGCAGGTTTGACTAGCATTAAAGGTATGAATAGAAGTGAAGAATTGAAGAATTCAGCTCAGAGTGGCTATAAAAGGTGGTGATGCATTCACACCTGTGTCAAGGAAAAGAGAAGTCTTGGAGTGTAGATTTCCCAATGGATAGCTAGCCTAGTGCAAACGCATAGGAAAATAATCTTCATGTAGCTCAGATTTTAGTGTTTATGGAGTTCTCATTTCCTTAACCTCTAGGCTTGGGAAAATGCAGTTGTTAGTCTTGTGCCCAATTTGGGCTCTTACCTCATAATCTTAATATGTAGGAGATGTAACTAGAGTAGTTGCAATTGATCGTTGAAATAATAAGCTCTAGAATGGATAATTCACTTCTAGCAGCAACATAAATGAGAATTTGTGGCCAGCAGTGGCGAATCTGAATATTTTGAGGCGAACAGGGAGGCCACTTTACGCTCACAAGAGTTGAGCCTAATATTACTATATATCTGCAAAACATGGAAACTAAAACTTGCAAGCTAGCCTATAATGTTTTCCTCCGAAGCAATCATTACATCAAATCCTAAATGTGTAGAATTGTTCTAGAAATGTTGTGCTTAGAATAGTTGAATATGGACAGGGTGTAAGTTGAATCAATCCACGTTGGACCTTTTGGATCTTTTTGAATGAGGTAGTAGAAGCTATGGGCGATGATGTACAAGGTTCTTACCTTTAAACTGGGAAATTTTAATATAGATGCATAACAATTTCTTTAAAAAAAATCAACTTAAATTCATCTTAACTCTGGATCTACAAGTTAGGGAGGGACGAAATCTCTTAAGTGCAAACCTCTTTTAGAATGAAAAGATATTTGATCCATCTAGAAACTTAGATCTGAAGTTAAGATTAATCTAAGTTGGTTAAAAACGTTTAATAACTCGCATACTTCAAAGATTTTAAATCATTGGAAAATTTTCGAACTATTGTATAATTATTGTTTTGAGGCTTGTGCAATCAATGCTTTGTGTGTTGTTTTCTTCCGGAGTTCTCACATCCATGATTGTTTGTATCGATGTTTCAAGCCATCCACCGTGTATTGTATAATGTTAGACATTATCTATTGAGACATCAATTTAACCCAAGCTACCAAAAATCGCATTTGAGAGTAAGAATGTTTGAACGCCATTTTTTATAGTGAAAATAGATAGCAGCCAAAATCTTAAAATTTGATACATGTAATCCCGATTTCTGCAAATTTCCCTATTTTATCAAAATCTTAACCAAATTTCTAAATTTCTCTTATTTTCAAAACAAAAGTAAAACTTTTTTAAACTATGATACAATATCCTATACCCATAAAATTGGGTGAACAATATATATATAACTATGGCTCCATTAATGAACAGGGGTGATATATGCCAATCTAGATTAAATCGAACAGATGACATAGCAGTAGTCTATAACGCGACTTTTTGAAAGCCTTTCCGGCGGCTTTTTCTGGTCAAAATCCGGCAGCCATTTATTGGAATCCCAAGTTTAATAGCTAGTTTCTGCACAATCAATGGCTCCCAGGTGTTTTTCAGGGCGCTGAATCCAAATATGCAGTTAAAAAACCATTTTAACTGCTAAAAATCGAGATTTAACCTCATTTCTTCGGCCGTATTCCGTCACCAGAATCTCCAAAAAGTCGCATTATAGACAACTCCGATGAAATATACTCATCCGATAATATACTTATTAAATCGAACGATTGACCGACACTGCTCCGCCCGCCCATTAATGAAGCGATAGCGACATATATATTTGTTGCCGTAAGGTTCAGTTCCGCACACACAAGGAAGCTCTCCGTACATTGCTTTGCCATAGTGAAGCCATCGCCGACCGTCTACAGCGTTCACTATTGTATTCGTACAGAACGGCACTTCTGGCGTAAGCCATGGACCCATCTATAGTGGGTGAGCCGCCTTGTCAGTGCTTCCGTCCGTAATACGTCCTTGCATTATCTGCTTACCTCCCCTCTTCTTTTGTTAATTCGCCCAGAAAGAGCAGTCCGAACCTACCCCTTACATATCCCCTTTGGATGTCACCTGCAAAAGGAATTTCATAAATTATGGGCAGCTGCCTGTCTTATACATCGTTAAACCGCCCTACTGCCAAGTTAGTTCTGCTTCAGGAAGACGGCGTTGTGGTGATCAGAGATTTCCACGAGCCTGTGAAGGTAGCACAAATATTAAGAGAAAGCCCCGGCTTCTTTGTCTGCCATGCCGATTCAATGCGCTACGATGAGTATGTTTCTCCCCTTTCTGCAGAGCAGCAACTGCAGATGGAGCACCTCTATTTTATGCTTTCTGTAACCAAATTGCAGAATCCTCTGACGGCCTCTGATATGGCTGCCTTGGCCGTAAAAACCAGCGCTGCCATGGATCGAAGCCACAGCCGCTCCCAAACTCGTAGATTTATATCTTCTGTTTGGAGCGCCGAAGTTGGAGATGAATGTAGAGATGAGCGATCAGAATGGAGAAATGAAGAACGCGTTGATAAATTGGAGAGGGAAAATGGGCTTGATGGACTCCGTCCCTGCGACGCCGGCATGGGAACGATGAGAAGGAAGCTGAGAACTATTGAGGAGGAGGCCTTCGGTAACCAAAAGAATGAGGTCTGATTTTCTTTCTGAGTCACTGGGCGGACGTGGAATGAAGATTCCTCGCCATTGAAGCTTCGAAATGGCACTAACCCAAACATGTAACACTCTGGTTTCCTATTTTGAAGACACTTTTTGGTTTCCAATGTAAATAGTTCTTTTTGCTTCTTCTTTTTTCAAATCAAGAACCCTAGTTGCCGCCGAATCATGGCGCCAGCATATTGTACATGTTCATGTTCATTCAATAGTGCCGCCGAATCAGGGCGCCGGTATACTGTCGATATTCATAGAATTCACAGAATTTTTTTGTTTTTTTTAATCAGGAACCCTAGTTGCCGCCGAATCAGGGCGCCAGCATATTGTACATGTTCATAGAATTCAGTAGTGTAATGAAATTTGGTGGACTTTTGTTCTCATCTGTAAATGAAAATGTTTGAATGGCTGAAGAAGAAAATATCGTGATCAAGATTGTTAAAAAAAATAGTTTTATTTTTATAGTTAAATTTGTAAATTAAATAATTTAAACTCAAATTCAAATTCAAGTTTTTAAATTGTTTTATTTAATTTAATTAAAATCAGCGAAATATACAATTTTATTATTAATTTAATTTAAAAATAATATAAATTAGCAAGTTATATAAATTAAATGGTTGATAGTATTAATTATGTTAAAGTTCGAAACTTTGTTAAAAAAAATTCTCAATGGTTTTTAGAAAATTTTTGCTTAAATTCAAAAGAAGTCCTACTTTTACCACCTTAAAAAAACATCATATGAATTAACTAAATATATTATTATTTTATTATTCAGTTATGATTTAAATGAATCAATATATGAGTTAAAGGAGTATTCTTATTATGTAGATACATATTATGACTTATCATAATATATCATCAATATCAATAACACATGATATTTTTTTTAATTTTAATTGATGTACAAATTTAAACTAATTTTTTTTACAAAATAATAAATAAATAATAATATCTTCCTTTTATGAGTTTAATTTTCTAATTTTATCTAAACACAATGTGAAATTTTAACATTTCCAAATATAGTCTAAAAATTTATATCTAAACTTTTTAAATAATATATAAAAATTTAAACTAAACCTTCTAAGTTAAAAAAATCTATACTCAATTTAATCTAAACCAAATATAAATTTTAACATTTTCAAATATTATCTAAAAATTCATACCTAAACATAATATAAATTTATCATTTCCAAGTATTAATTTAAAAATTCATAACTAAGCTTTATTAATATTTATTAAGGAAAAAATATATTTATTAATCCCTCTCACCAAAGACTAGCATTCACGTTACCTCAAAATGTGTTGACTTTACACTATTTTACTGAATTTTTACTATAATTTTTGTTGACTTTATAATATATATTATAAATTTAAAATTTAACGGCCTTC
Organism: Pinus taeda; assembly: GCA_000404065.3. Lineage (NCBI taxonomy): Eukaryota > Viridiplantae > Streptophyta > Pinopsida > Pinales > Pinaceae > Pinus > Pinus taeda. The sequence continues at coordinate 62,410 of APFE031198499.1, forward strand.
GAATCTGACATGACACAATACAAATTTTATTCTTAATTTGCTAGTTATAAGGATCAAGTCATTATATTGATATTACAAAATTATTTAGAACAAAATAAACCTATTACCTAAGCCATTCTTCTTTATCGCCTTAATTTTAATATATTTTAAATTGCATTATCATGATGACTCATAATTTATATTATAAGGAAAAAATAAAAAATAAAAAAATAAAGAAAAAAATAAATATTATATATATATATTATATATAATATTATATATATAATATATAAATAATTATTGTTATTTTATTATATTTATTAATAATACATTTGTATTGATGTGGAGAATAAACATTTGGATTGATATATATTAATTTCATTCTAAAAGTTATTAGGTATTTAGATTAAAAAAAATAAAATAAAATAAATGCTAACTTTAATTTCTTAAACTCTAAAATATTATCGAGATTCGTACATTAAAGATTTTGAACCGTTCGTTATTTAATAATTTTGAGATAGATTTAACCGATATGAAATTTCGATTTTTAAGTTGAAAATGGGGTGATAATAAGTATTTTGTAATGGTTTATCAAAATGATTTGATATAAAATGAATGTTAAAATATAATATTGATAAATGTCGCTAAAAAGGAGAGAAATAAGGGAGGTCATAGTTAACCCAAATCCCATCTTGGTATGAAAGGCATTGTGACCCTATCATGTTTTGAGAGGAAGTTGTCACCTCATGCTTTTATTTGTACCTACTTCCACCATGTATATATTGAACATTTGATATTATGAAAATGTTTAATCCTTAAGGTATTTATATTTATTGCATGATATTTTACTAATCTGATGAAGGAAGGGTTACAATTAATTACTTGATGTTTATTGTTTTATTAATAAAAAATAATAATGTTTACGGAGTTTTTGATAAATGGTGATTGGATGTTTTGTTAAGACACTCTTTAATGTGAAGTCATTGGTTCAATGTCTTGCACGATCAAGGTGATATATTGAATATGATGAAGATGTAGTCCTACCAAACTTACAAAAAAAATAAAGAATGAATAACATTGTCGAATCATGTGTATGACTACCCAACTCATAATTACGATTTTTTTATAGCAAATTGAATTATGTTTAGTTATTTTGACTAGTTTTATGAAGGAATCACAATGATGAGTTACATAGAATCAACATGCATTAAAAGTTTAATGACATCTTTGACTTGGCATATATACAACTGGGGTTAGGTTTATGTTCAACACTCCCCATAGATGCTTTGTTCTAGCATGTAGGCTAAAATAGTTTCCTAACTAATTATTGTAACACTACTTTTTGGTAGAAGTTTAGAGCTATTGCACTCTCTTATACTGAGTGTGTAGGTTGGCAGGTCACTATGTATATAGATACTTATGAGAATTAAGTTTTGTGAGAGAGTTGACCTTGTCCTTATATTTGTAATTTCTTAGCTTTAACTCAAGAGAGACATTCATGGTAAATCCCTATATGACTAAGTGGAAAATCATTCCTTAACCATCATTCCAATTATTCAAGTTCATTGCAAATATATATTATTTTTTTATATTTACATTTCACCATCATTCTACTTATTCAAGTTCATTGCAAATAAATATTATTTTTTTATGTCTACATTTATTTTGTGAATTTACATGTTTCAGGTAACTTATTATTAAGATGAATGGCCTTGCATAAATAACTAATGGAGGTGGCTTCTGTGACTACCTTGTTTCTTTATTTAGCATGTATATATAGTGTAAATATTGCATGTTGAAGTGATTATAGTGAATTTAGTCTCTATGGGAATATATTATTTAATACAGATATTTGGCATGTTGTATACTAGTTATATAGAAAATGAGATCTTGATCTTATCCACGGTTAATGAGACTTGGAAAAACATCACTAAGTCATGGTTAAATTATAAAGGGATTAATATCTTATTTCCTCAATGACATTAAGGATCTAGGTACAACACATGTGGTATCAAAATACAAATTTAAAATTAATACCTTCGGAAAAAAAGTATTGAGTAGTTAACGATTACTATAATTTTAGGAGAGATTTGAAAGACAATTATTATTGTTGTGAATAACTGGTCACTAAGCAATAAAATTTTGTTAATGATATATAGGGGCATCAAATTTGGAGAGACGATCTTAATTTATGAGAAAATTCTCAAGTTTCACTTCATTTACGACGAATACCTTCATAACGCCCTCCTCCCACATATACCAAAGTAACCGGCCAACCGAGGTAAACATGTGACCAGAGGCTACTGTGATTGGATTCAACCTCCTATGTGACCTTAAGGAAATGGAATCGATGGAAACACAACATAGATAACTTCCACATCAGTTATAGGACCCCTGAGAACCATGGCAACACTTCAAGCAGCTTGCCCCTAGGTCCCACTGAAGTTTTTTATCACTTGACCTCTAGATACTCTCATGCTATGGGTATGCCAGCATCTAGGGACCTCTGGATGCTCTCACAGGCTTGCAAGCTAGTGCCCAGGGACCATTTTGTCCAGTTTTGTGCCAGCATCCCCGAGATTTGAGCCACTTTTTTAGGCCCAAAGCCCAGGTCACTTCCTAGAATGGAATGACATCTTCAAAGCAGTAAAATAATAGGGAAATAATGATACAAAATCAATTAGTTGAACAAACCCTTAACTAGACCCCTAATAGCCATGATAGGCATTTTGTCAAGCATATCACAAACATGTAATCTATAGGTGTAAACCACAGATTTAAGCATAGGGATCTCGTACTTATCTAAGAATCAGTAGGAACCATTGTTCCCTCATGTCATTTGTTGCATTATCATCTATTAGGTCATATGTACATTGTCCATTCATTTATAAGTAAAAACATGATAAGAGCCATACATAGTTGTTGTCATAAAACATATACATAACCAACATAGTAACAACATAAATACCATAAATACATCAACAATAGAATCCACATATAAACCAGTACATTTACACATGAAAACCAAAGGGATTAATTTATCATTAATGAATGTAGAAACCAACCGAGGATGGGACTACCAAGTTCCACCCAACCATAGATTGGCTGAGCCAAATCTCTCTTTAGCTACTCACCCCTATGCCATATTCCAAGCATGAATGTGGAACTCATAACCAACCGAAAATAACCAAACAAGCATGGATACTACCAGATTTATCCACCTACACCGTGAGGAATTTGAGTGCCTCCTAGTCTCTCATGATTTAACGTAATCCACAGTCTGATTCAGGGATCACTAGGCCCTACATTGAGACCCACTCTCTAAGCTTTACCATACATCCCATCCCGGGACTACTAGGCCCAACGAAGAGCAATGCACCTCTTGGCTTTATCGTACATCCTTCCATTTACCGACAAGGATTCCTAGGCCCACCGAGGCACATAATCCTGGCTTTACCGCAACCCACAGGCTGGCTGAAGGGTTACCAAGCCAGTGGTTTTACCATGATCCACAGTTCGGTTCAAGGACCAATAGGGCATGTGTTTGTCATTTTAGAGATCCACTCCACTCAACTTTGAATCCATTTGACAATCTTAGTGAACCGAAGTATGAGAACCCATCTCATCAAGGCTATCAAGAAATGGCAAGGCTAGGCTAAAAAACATGGTCACACCTGGAAAAACCCATGCCATAACAACAAAAGAACCACATGTAATACCATGCCTATGAAATCTAGCAAGGAAATTACACATCCAAATCAATACCGGCAAATAATCTTGTTGTAGCTGCTTGATCCTACTTTTCCTTACTTGATATTCGCTTCCTCTTGCCTTCTTTGCCTTGCTTGATCTAATGCTCAAGTGCTCCAAGAAAACTCAAGTGTCCAAGAGTAAGAGAGAGAAAGAGAATAATGAGAGAGCTTCCAAACTGAACTGATAAAATGTTACTAACTGTTCCTCAAAAGCCTTTTTATTAATGAGGCCTCTATTTTCTTCATTTTTCGTTATTTTCCTTCAATTTTCTTCTCACATGCAACCTGTGACCTTTCACATCCCTTCTCCTAATTTCCATTCTTTTCATGAATAAATGTGCCAAAAAATCCATTTTTCCTTTCCAAGGCCTCAGTCATTGCCTTTCCCAATTTCCTTATCCATAATAAACTAAATGAACACCCCCCTAGGATGTCTTGCCCAACATTAAGCTTGGAATAATTGTCCCAGGGTTAGTTTATATTTATTGCATGGAATTTTTACCAGGGTTGTTACAACCTTATTGCATTATGGAGAAATATAATATTCAAATTATATTAACTTGTTTAATTGTAAACATTTTGTCTCCATCCATTAAATATAATCAAAATTAATAAAATTGGTTAAATTTGAGTCATTGTATTTTATAAAATGGAATGGTTGAGTTTTGAAAATTTGAAATCATATGAATGGTGAAGTATTCTATCTTAGTTTATATGCAATAATTGAAAACTTAATAATTATCTAAGCATCGCTTTGTATATGAAAATTTCCTCAAAAAAATGGCAAACTATTTGATACATCATGGCGCCTGAATTAAAGAATCGACATAATATAAAAGAGGGCAATTAATGTGTCCCCCATCACTAGTAAAGTGTGCAATGGTGGTGACTAATAATGAGAGGCATCTAACCTCTTGTGCAATAAAAGAAGAAATCCACACTTGTCCACTATGTAACTGAAAATATGTTGGACGAACGACATGAGGCCCAACATATCTCTGAGAGTAGGCAATTTGACTCTTATTTTCAACCCCATGGGGGACATCAGGGAATTGAAGAAAATATTCCCCTCTCTTGTATAGGCCAGTGATAAAATATATGTCCTCCTCAGAATACCTATACAACGCCTTAGAACCAACATGGAAACCTTGTTCCTAGACACTCCACTGGTGGATCAGGTGCACCAACAAGATAGAGTGCACTTTTAGGGATGTATCCTCCTCATAGTACTTGAGGAGGCCTACATTTCTTAAGAGCGCTCAGGTCATTGCACGAATAGGGTGAGGGTATAAATCTATCTCCCTCTCTCGGGCCTCCCATGGTTGGACCATATTGTACTAGTATTCCATTTTCTCCTACTCCTGCTACTGCTCCCTCTATTGATGTCTCTGCTACAAGATTGACATATAAAATACATTAGCCTCATACATAAAATAATTTTTTTTATTAAATAAAAAAGTATTTATAAATACAGAAACATAGCTTTCAATTAATAAAAAGAACCATCCCCGATGTGCCCAAAAAACAGTAATGCACCGACTCTGATAGCGCTATCAAACACAATCACACCGGATACAGTGCTCTCATATGTATGATGCACCATTGTTGGTTCACATATTTAAATTTTCATCGTGGTGCGTCTCAAGATTATGCACCAGTGCACACATATAACCTTTTCAGACCGGTACATAACGTTCAGGTCATCGAACGCACCGAGCTATATTTTTTAATATTATTTCTGTAGTGTGCTTGGTAAATATAAATGGATTAGGCGTAACCTAAAAATGTGCACACCGATGTATAATTTATAGTTTTTCTTGGTGCGTTTTCATTTATGAAACACACCATAACAATAGCGATATGTTAGGTTCACGCACCGAACTAAAAATTTACAGGGTGCCGAGCAAAACATATCGAGCGCCACTGATAAAAAAAAAAAGAAAAGGGGGGGGGGGGGGGGGGGGGGGGGTGGTGGAAAAAAAAGAAGGTGGATTTTTAAGTTAATTTGCAATTCTAATCCGCTAAAAAATTAAATTAGAGAGAAACATAGAAATTAATTGGCCAATTGCTCAATGGGGAGGAATTGTTGACACGTAATTGAGAAAAAAAAATTCACCACCATTTGAGAAAACTGGAAAGCCACGCACTGAGCACGTACGGAAGGATGGTGAGCAAGAGAAACACTGACGTCAGGGAACTTGCACGAGGCAAGAGTGGCATCGGTGCTTCAGAGCTCTATAGCACTATAGATGCTAAAAATGAAATTTACAATTGAGAGGTTTTTTTTATCTAACCATATTCCAGTGCATTATTATAACAACATCGGTGCGTAAAATATCCAAGAGCACCACTTCTTTTTATTTAAATTAAAAAACCTATAACGATGTTTTTTTTAAGACGCCATGAGGCGTTCTAATACATTTACTGCAAAGTTACTTAATTTGACTATAGCACCGCATTTAAAAATAAAATAAAAACCTCCTAGTAGTGCTCTTTAGAAGACACACTAGGACGTTTTAATACATGAACCGCGTCGGTGCTTCTTTGGAATATAGCACTGCATTTTTTTTTTTTTTAATTAAAAACTATATCGATGCTCCTTCTAAGTATGCACTAGGGCGTTTCACTACAAGGAGGGCACCGGTGATGCGGGTGTATTTAACACCTTCAATTTTTAAAAGTTAACCTTTTTCTGGTGCTATCAATCACTCAAGCACCAACGCATTTTGTAATTTAACGCACCTTTTTTTTATAAATAAATCTGCGATGGTGCACCCTGTTCTATTCGGCATCGGTGCTTATATGTCTTGTAAAGCACCTTTGCATTTGTATATTGTAGACATACTATAAAAAAACATCCGCCCGCCAACCTCCGCTACAAACAGATTTCTGGGCTATTTTATAGGGGCTTCCCCAAAAACCTCCACTGGAAGTTCTTTTCCTTGTAGCGTCAACCACTAGGGAAAAAGCACACATAATTGGTCAAGCAATTATAACAACATCACAGCGTGCTTGAGGAAGGTAATGTTGAACCTTGGCACTTCTAAAAAGAAAGAGAATTAACAAATAATTTTTTTGCAGTAAGTACGTAAGAGGAAGAACTATATATATTAAAATCTCATAGTTTGTGGCTTAAGGCAAGAAATCAAAATGCCTCCATTTTTCATAAGCATGCCAAAGATTGTGAATTAAGAAATAGATTCACAAAGATAATTCCTTAAGGAAGGTTGAAGGTATCCTCCTTTGAAGATATTAAACAAGAATCCTTATTGCATTTTCAAATCCCAAGTTCAAGATTTTCTTAACAATGTTTCCACCATTGTTTCAAATTCTAGTAATTTGTCTCTTGTTAAAGAAATAGATAAAGTTGAAGTCCTAGATGCAATTTGGTAATTGGATCCGGATAAATCCCCTGAATGTGATGGTTTTACTATAAGTTTCTTTAGGTATTTTTGAATCATGATAAAAAAAGTTTGATTGCAAATGCTAAACAGTACGAGGAAAAAATAAAGGATAGGTGGTGCCACTAATTCCTCCTTTCTTTCCCTTATCCCTAGAGAATCGAATCCAGTAAATTTCACTAGATTCCACCCCATATCTTTATGCAACACGACTTATAAATTTTTTACGAAGATTATTGCAACAAGACTAAAGATGCTACTACTAGGAATAATCTCAGAAAAACTGGGGGTTTTATGCAACAAAGACAAATCTTGGACAATATTATTCTTGCTTAAGAGGCGATCCATTCGAGTAAGGAAGCTGGTGATCAAGAAAGGTGATAAAGTTGGATAACACAAATGATTTTGATCGGCTAATACATTCTGTTTTGTATCTTATGCTTGAAAAATTGGGCTTCAGTAAAGAGTTTATTCAACGAATAAAGGAAATGATGCACTGGTTCTCCATGGATTGCACCATTGGTCAATGATCGTACCACTCCTTTTTTTATAACATCCAGAGGCTTAAGACAAGATTTTCCGCTTTTCCCTCTTCTCTACATTATAATGGCTGAAATTCTAAGCCGAAACCTAGAGAAAGTAAGACAAGAAGGATTTCTCATGGGGTTGAGTATAGCGAGGAATATTAAAGGAGAGAATCACTCCCGGTTTGCAAACTATACTCTCTTGTTGGGGGGCGCTTCAAAAATTATAGTGACTCGCTTCAAGAAGATTTTGAATCCATACCTAATCTTTCTAGAGGGATGATCAACAACAAAAAGATGTCAAGTGTATGGATGGAATTGTCATGATTCAATACTACATGAGATCTCTCGAATATTAGAATTTCTTGTTATTCCAGATTGGATATCCTTCAAATATTTGGGAATTAATTTCCTTGGGTTCATCCAATGCCAAAGACTGTGAGGAGGTCTTGCAAAAGATAAGGAAAAAAATTCAATCATGGGGTTCTCAGTGGTTAAATATGGTAGGAAAGGGAGTATTGACCAAATCAGTTATATCCTCCCTTCTAGTATATGTGGGCACATGTTTGTTGGAACCAAAAGGTATAATTAACCAAATAAATGTTTTATTGTGGAAGTTTCTTTGGCATGGGGGGAAGAATAATGAAAATCGATACCATCTTGTGAATTGGAATATGGTTCACCTTCCCAAATAAGTTGGAGATCTAGCAATTAAGGATCTAGAGCTCATAAACCTTACATTGGGGGCACCTTCTATCAAACTCTAAGGGATGGTGGAAGGTTGCCTTTATTTTCAAATATTTTCATAAGTCAAGGCTCCTTCGACTTGAGATTGAGTCATGGCCATACCAAGGTTCGAAGATTTGGAAATTATGTAAAATAGTAGCCCCCATCATCATTGATAAATTGTGATGGAAAACCAGGATTGGTGTGTGTATACACTTATGGAAGGATCAAATCCCCACTGCAGAGATCGCACATGAAAATTCCATAATGAAGTAATTGGCGAACTGGATGGAGGCTAAAGGATACGATAGGATTGCAAATATTTCTCAGTGGGATAATGAAGGTCAGTGGACAAGTTGGTCTTTCATTGATGTACCTCTAAAGTTTCACTAGTATTGGATCACCCTAATCAAAGCTTTAAAGGGATATGATCCAATGTTAATTCTCGATTGGATCAACAGATTTGGATGGGTAGAAAAAATAACATCTACTCAGTTAAAGAATGGTATGAATCGTTGCTTCAAGCATTCCCACACCCTCCTTCAGATCGAATTTGGGGCAAAATATGGAATCCAGATAGGATCCAAAGTTTTTTTTTGTGGGGAGTTGGTACATGAGAAAATTTTGACTATAGAAAATCTCAAAAAAGGAGATATATAGGGTCTCTCTTGTGGTGTTTTGTGTGAACACGTAGAAGAGGGCATCCCTCATCTCTTTCGATAGTGTCCTTTTGCATTGGAATTCTGGAAATTGGTTTTGGCTCAAGCTATAAAACTATCAAGCACTCTAGGGAACTGACAATAAATGTTTGTGTGATGGAGGCAAAAAATTCCCTGGGAAAGAAAATTTGATTCAATGGTGGTGAGAAGTTAGATGGCTCTCCCAAAGCATTTATGTTGGGAAATTTGGATTGCTCGAAATCATACCATCTTTTGGGCTTTCCACCCAGATCTTATTCACTTAACCTCTAAAGCCTTGCAACTGATTTTGAGACAATCTTGACATGAGGATTTGACTTGGAAAAGTACAATGACTTATCAACGAGTGAAAAGGATTGGGTAAAACTTGATCAAGTTTCAAATGAAAATTACAGCTTCAATATCAAAATTACTGGCATATTTTTTTTTAATAAGAATGGAGAGCGATGAATTCCAGAAATGGAGAAAAACTAAGTTCATCACTATTAACGTTTTTTTATGGAGCTTCAAAAAGTAACCCCAGGGTGACATGAGTGTGAAGGGCTATCTTTCACCCCGATGAAGCAAGAGAGATTCATTTTGCTTGGGGATTAAGGGAAAAAACTAATAACCAGGTGAAATACTTAGCATTATGGCCAGGACTAGATTTGGTAGTATACATATGTATATACCATTTAATGATCTTTGGGGATTCAATGGTTGTAATTTCAACAGGGGAATAAAATCAACGAGAATTCTAATAATTTCCAAGCTCCCATTCTGCACAAAATGTATCTTCAGATTTTAAGGTTTGAAAAGATCAAATTTTATCATGTGAAATGACACCTTAATTGACACCTTAATTCTGAGGTAGATTCTTTCACTAACTAAGGCTTTGCTTTGGATCGAGGAGTAATGGTCTTGGATGTTAAGGAGCTTAGCATAAAACCTTTTCCATGAAATTCAAGGGTATAGCTCAAATGGAAATAATCAAAGGGCTAATGGCTCAAATTAATAGAAGGGACGTTGTGGACCCCATTGTCATATCACACTATGGGAATTTGTTAAATGAGATTACTGCTCCCTTGCTTCAAAATAGATTAACTAATCGTTAAGGAAGGGATCAGGCCTCCACCTAGATAGCTCATGCAATGCATATCATATCATAGAACAGATGGGGGATAATTTTCACTAGCAAAAAATACATCCAAGCGCGCATAAATCTCATCACCTCATTCGATCTACAGTTCACATGCTCGTGATTTCGGATTTCCTTGGAGATTGTTTCTAATTACAGAATGAATATGTTTCCATTGGATCTTTCTGTCTAGCCAATGCATGCAGGTTCGACCAACATTAAAGGCATGAATAGAAGTGAAGAATTGAGGAATTCAGCTCAGTCTAGCGATAAAAAACGGCGATGCAGTCATGCCATTATCAAATTGAAATTCAAACTCTCAGATCGCCAAGGAAAAGCGTAGAGTTGGAGTGTAGATTTCCCCATGGATAGTTAGCCCAGTGCAAACGCAAAAGAAAATCATCTTCATGTAACTCAAATGACAGTGTCTATGGAGTTTCTCATTTCCTTGACCTCTAGGTTTGGGGAAATTTAGGTGTTAGAAACTTGTGCCTAATTTGGGCTCTTATCTCAGAATCATAATCTTTTGGAGATGAAACTATAGTAGTTGCAATTTACAGCTAAAATGATAAGCTCTAGAATGGATAATTCACTTCTAGCGGAAACAGAAAGGAGAATTGTGGCTAGCAGTGGCGAATCTGAAGATTTTGAGGCGAATAGGGAAGTGACTTTAGGCTCACAAGGTTTGAGGCTAATATTACTATATATCTGCAAAACATTACAATCATTACAATGTTTTCCTCTAAAGAAATCATTACATTAAATCCTAAATGTGTAGAATTGTTCTGGAAAGGTTGTGCTTATAATAGTTGAATATGGACAGGGTGTAAATTGAATCAATCCATGTTGGAGCTTTTGAATCTTTTTGAATGTAGTAGAAGCTATGGATTATGATGTACAAGGTTATGATTTTCAAATTAGGAAATATTTTAATACATATCCATAACTATTTCTTAAAAAAAAAACCAACTTAAAGATTTACAAGATAGGGAGGGACCAAATTTCTTGGAGTGTGAAACTCTTTTAGAATGAAAAGGTATATCATCTCTCTGTACACTTAGTAGATCTAGAGTTAAGATGAATCTAGGCTACGTTTAATAACTTGCATGCTACAAAGATTTTAAACCAGTGAAAAATTTTCAAACTATTGTATAATGTTAGACATTATCTAGACCAAAAATTGCATTTGAGAGTAGGAGTGCTTGAACCCCATTTTTAATGGTGGAAATGTATGGTACCCAAAATCTTAAAATTTGATACTTGTAATCCAGTTTCTACAAATTTCCCCATTTTATCAAAATCTTGCTAGAATCTCCATTATTTTCTGGACAAAAAATGAACGAGTTGTCTTTAGTGCGACTTTTTGGAAGCTTTTTCGGTGGGTTTTTCGGGTCGAATTTCTCTAAAATCCCATAAGAATTTATTGAAATCACAAGTTTGATGGGTAATGGCTACATAATCCAATTTCCCTAGGGGTTTTTGACGGTGTTGAATCCATATACAGTCAAAAAACCAATTTAAATAACACAAATCAAAATTTCACCTCAAAATTTTCAAGCACAAAAAGTCCAAAAAATCACACTAAAAACAACTCCAAAAATAAAACTTATTTAAACTACATTATAATATTATTATTATTAAATGAATCAATATATGAGTTAAAGAGTATTCTTAATCATGTATATACAATACTATGGCTTATGAATAACACATGATATTTTCTTTAATTAATTAATTTGATATAAATTAATTAAAAAAAGATAATTAATTTTAATATAAATCTTACCCTTTGACATATTTTTATTTTTTTACTTTCAAATTCAAATACTATTAAATTTTATAACATTTTTTTCATTTATATTTTTATTTATATAAAGCTTTAAATTTTTTAATTTTTTGTAAGTTTGGTAGGACTACATCTTCATCATCATATCCAATTTTTATTTTTCAAATTCAAAAAAACATTAAATTTATAACATTTTTCATTTACATTTTATTTATATAAAACTTGAAATTTTTTATTTTTTTTGTAAGTTTGTAGGACTACATCTTTTCTCACCCAATCGGGATATAGCACAAGATTTGAACCTGACTTCCAGTTCAATAAAACTTCATTTTCACAGCCATTACCAATTATAAGCTACCCAAATAAACTAAAAAAAAATAATTATCTAAAATTAAATTAATGAAATAATGAAATTTTTTTTCATGTCAGTGCCTTTTCAAAAAACGACAACATTGGTGCGTTTATCTCTTCAAGGTCAGTCTTGTTTGAGATTAACACCTTGGTGCATTATAATTCTTAACGCACCAATGATTTCATATAACTAAATCCCCGGCCCTACAAAATGTTATTTCCAGCCCGATGCATTATATATAACTAACACACCAAGGCATTTGTACAAACGATATGCATCAGCGCTACGATTTTAAAAAAAGCACTAGCACATAAATTATTTTTTGCATGACCCAGTGTCTTTCCTTACAAGAAAGCCCCGGGCCTTTTTTATGATCTGTTAGCACTAGTGCGGTATATCTTATGTATTGGTATTATTTGCAGTCCAAGCCTCAGTGCTTTTAGTTATATATGTCGCTTGGTGATTTTATATACGTAGTGCACTAGTGCTATGCGTTCCATTAATCGCATCGCAAAAAAAATATTTGTTAGAACCTTCGATCGCCTAGATTTTTTCATTTGTGATGAAGTTCCGTTAAAACCTTCGCTAAAGCATTTGCTATCACAAACAAATGTTTTCGAGGATTTTTTTTGTCAATTTTATAAAACTAAAAACCTACGTTATAACCTTCGCTAAAAGGTATTTTCCTTGTAGTGCCTCTTCTTTCGAAACCTCTCAAAATATAAACAAAAATTATTTGAAGCCAAAAGGAAGATCGTCCTCTCATGTATCATCGCACGACATCTATCTAAAGCCATACAAAATTGCCTCAAAAAATTGGAAGACCATTTGATACATCCTGGCATCTGAATCAAAGAATCAACATGATAGAAAAGATGGCAACTAATGCGTTGCCCATCACTAGTAAAGTGTGTAATGGTGGTGACTTATAATGAGAGGCACCTAACCTCCTGTGCAACAAAAGAAGATTGCATGAGGCCCAACATATCTCTAAGAGTAGGCAAGTTAACTCTTTGTTGCAACCCCATGGGTGACATTAGAGAACTGGGGAAAATATTCTCCTCTCCTGGATATGCCAATGATAAAATATATGTCCTCGTTAGAGGACGTATACCATGCCTTAGAACCAACATGGAAATCCTGCTCCTGAATTCTCCACTGGCAGATCAAATGCACCAACAAGATAGAGTGCACCTTCAGGGATGTAGCCTCCTCATAGTACTTGAAGAGGCATACATTTATTAAGAGTGCTTGTGCCGCGACACTAATAGAGTGAGGGTATAAATCCCTATCCTTCTCTTGGGCTCCCATGGTTGACCATATTGTATTATTCCACCATTTGCTCCTACTCCTGTTGTTGCTCCCTCTTCTAATGTCTCTGCTACATGATTGACATATAAAATACATTAGCCTCGTACATAAAATACATTTTTTTTTATTAAATGAAAAATGTATTTATAAATATGGAAACAAATTTGAATTAATAAAAAAAAACATCCCCGCAGCACCTAAAAAACAGTAATGTACCGACTCTGGTAGCGCCATCAAACACAATTGCACCGGATATAATGTGCACATACATATTACACATTGTTGTTGGTTCACATATATAAATTTTCATTGCGGTGTGTCTCAAGCTTATGCACCGGTGCACACATATAACCTTTTCGCATCGGTACAAAATTTTCAGGTTATTGAACGCACCAAGCTATATTTTTTAATATTATTTTTACGATGCACTTGGTAAATATAAACTCACCTGGTGTAACCTAAAAATGTACGCACCGATGTATAGTTTATAGTTTTTCTTGGTGCGTTTTCATTTACGAAAGGCACAGAAACAATGGAGGTGTGTTAAGTTCACACACCGAACTGCGGTGCACCCTGTAAACTTACAGGGTAAACAATTATCTGTGTGAGCCGAACATATCGAGCGCACTATGCAGGAAAATAAAAAAAATTCAAAACAATGGATCGTTTAAGCTAATTTGCAATTATAATTCGCTAGAAAGTTAAATTAGAGAGAAACATAGACATTACCTAGGAATTTGCTCATTGGGGAGGCATTGTTGACACGTAATTGAGAAAAACAAATTTCAAAAAATTGGAAAGTCATGCACTAAGAATAGTATGGAAGGATGGTGAGCAAGAGAAGCACCAACGTTAGGCCGCTTGCATGAGATAAGAGTGGCACTGGTGCTCAAGAGATTTATAGCACTATAGATGGTAAAAATGAAATTTACAGCCAGGAGGCCTATGGGGCTTTGGATTGACGGTGAATGGGTGCACTGTTAAGGCACTCCTTGTGATAGGTCACTGGTTCAAATCCCCCATGGGTGCTTACCTACCAAAAAAAAAAAAAATTATAGCCGGGAGGTTTTTTTTATCTAACCATGTTCCGATGCATTATTATAACAACACCGATGCATCAAATATTCAAGAGAAGCACTTCTTAAGACATATAGCGGTGCTTTTGTTAAGACGCCCCCAAGAATTCTAATACATTTACCACACCGGTTCTTTTTTTTACTATAGCACCATATTTTTTTATAATTAAAATCCGCCTAGCGGTGCTCTTTAGAAGATGCATCGGGACATTTTAATACATGAACTGCATCGGTGCTTAATTGGAATATAACACCACATTTTTTTTTAAATTAAAAACTATATTGATGCTTCTTCTAAGTATGCATTGGGGCATTTTACTACAAGGAGGGCACTGATGTAGCCAGTGTATATAGCACTGTCAATTTTTAAAACTTAAAATTTTGTTGGTGTTATCGATTATTCAAGCACCAGTGTGTTTCACTATTTAGCGCACCTTTTTTTTTATTTTTTAATAAATCTACGACATTGTACCCTGTTCTATTTGGAATTGGTGTGTGTATGGATACTAAATCACCAATGTGTTTGTATATTGTAGACGCATCGTCAAAAAAACATATGCTCGACAACCTCCACTAGTGACCTCCACTACAAATGGATTTATGGGCTATTTTTATAGGGGCTTCTACAAAATCCTCTACCATGAAGTCTTTTCCTTGTAGTGTCAACCACTAGGGCAAAAGCGCACAAACTTGGTCAAGAAATTAGAACATCAAATTATACTTGAGGAAGGTAATGTTGAACCCTAGCACTTCGAAAAAGAAAGAGGATTAACAAAGAATTTGTTAGGCCCCTATACTACTAGTGTAACCCCTTATTATTATTAGTACAACCCCCTTATTATATTGATGTACCCATGTAGTGCCCATATTGTTACTATAGTGCCTCATAGAAGCCCACTATTGTTATTATTGTGCCCTTACATTATTATTGTTATGTAGGCTCTAATTATATAATGACCCCTTAGACTCCTATATATAGAAAGGAGGTATTTTCATTTGTATCATCCAAGAATTGTTCATTTATGTAATGTAAAGGAGGTTGCCCCCTCAAAGAAGCTGAATTCTAAGGCATTGATCTATATTTTCTATCTTTTCTTGAGCTGGTTTCATAACATTTGGTATGAGAGCTTTGGATTCTAGGGTTTCGCTGCTTCAAATAGGTCATCGTGGCATTCTCACTATAACTTTTTTCTGTGACGTTTCAGAAGTTGAAAAAAAACCCATTTGAGAAGACATCACACTAAATCTCGGGTCCAAGTTTCAGAGCGTTTTGCTTTATATTTGCGGAGATATGATCTGAGGAATTTGGTCTTTTTGCAAACTCCTAAATTACATTCCAAACAGGTGACCTGGGGAAAATCGTCATAACTTTCTCTCTGAGCATCGGATTGAAATTTCACAAAAAGGTACAGAAAGAGGACAGACTTTAGTTTCTTCCATATATTTTTCAGAGCCAAAGGTCCAAATAGTGACACATGGCACTTCATACATGTTTGCTCTTCTGGAAAGGTCTATGATCAGGTCACTGTGGGAGATTTGGTATAACTTCATTGGAGAATCCAATTGGGTTCAGACTGGTGGCATTGGAAAGAGGACATAGAGGGCTACTGCAGGTCACAATTTCAGAACTTAAAGATCTGAAAGTACATAGTTACAGTTGTTTCAAGATCGAGCTCCTAAAATCAAGAAAAACAAGATGAGGAAGTTTGATGGGAAGGATCCAGTAAATTGGATACTTCAGATGGAGCAATATTTTGATCTACATGGTGTACCACTGTTACAAAAGGTATGTATTGCATCTTCATATTTAGAACCAGATCAAATTTTATGGTATAAAGGGCTTTGTTCTCGTAAAAAACTTGTTACGTGGTCAATTTTCACGGAGGAAATGATAGCACATTATGAGGATACAAAGAGCAACACCTTCTTTAGAGCAACACCACAACAATTGGAA